>VYXC01003637.1:979526-1006972 GCA_013397175.1 Platysteira castanea | reverse complement strand
TGTCCCCCCCCCCGCCACCCCCCCAGTGCTACTTGGCCTTTACAAAGAGCAAAAAAAAAGTGTTATTTAGCTCTTCCAAAAAGATAATGACATAACAGAACAGGACTGCCTAAAGTGCTGTATCGAACTGGAGTACTGATCTTACAAAATCATTTATCTTTCTATTTAGATATGTATGTCTACAAATTCTCTTCTAACCGTACGGACATTTGCCACACACATCTACGGGCAGTTTGTCTCACAGACAACAGGTAGAATATTATGCCTTTTTCTGTATTGTCAAGTATTCCAGTTGAATTGCATATTCTACAGTTCTATTGTATGCAAACTGGAAGTTGACATTAGAACAGAAAACATTTTTTCTAATGCAGCCTTAGATTTTTATCCGTTATAAAGCCATCATCTCATTGATGAAGACTTAGCACATTTCACCATGGGACATCAGTACTGAAATCTCACAACCACACAGGATTTCAGAACTTGCAGAAACAAGGTTATTGAGTTATAAAATTAGCCTTCCATCTCTCTTTTGCCCCTTTGGTTGTTGCCACCTATTGCTGTCCCACAGTGTTTCAGTCCAACGCAACATTTTGTAGGGACTCACATTCCCAGCTCTTTTATCCAGGCTCTATACCATATATGTGGTCTTTAAGAACCAAAGTCCTGCCAGAAAGCTGGGAAATGTCTCATAAAATAAAATAAGGATGTTTTCTTCCACTAGATGTCTAACCAACCTGCTAGGAGCTGTGTTTAAAAGTGCTGTCTCTGGCTGGCCCACACTGAATATTTAAAGACAATAGAAGCACTTACAATTCGAGGTTGAGGCATGAGCTTTGCATACCACAGATTAAGACCCTGGAGGAAGGTAAAGGACTGTGCTGGTTTTTGCCATCTGTTCCTGGAAGGTGCCCAGCCTGGAAGGACACTCCTGTGCTGGTGCTCCAAACCCCAGAGAGGAGCTATCACAAAAGACTAAGCGTGATAGCAATTGCATGATTATTTTGAGATAATTTAAGTAATAGTTCCTGCTGAACGAGATGGTTGCTACCCACCCCTCTGCTCCATGAGGTGCTTTCCCTCGGCCTCCTTGCATTCCCGCGCACATTCATGTATTCCTATGCAAATGAGATCAGGGGCTGCTCTGTCTGAAACTCCAGAAAAACCCCCAGAGTTTCCAGCCAGATCACTTTTTGCTCTCCCTCACACATTAATGCACTGCCAGTGCAAAGCTGGGAGCAGCAACATCTCCTATGGTGCCAGGGGAGTGTGAGATCACACATTTCAGCTGCCGTCTGCATCTAGACTGGATGAAAAATGCCATGAAAATGCAGCCTAGTCTGTCTGCTGGTATGCCTCAGGTTATTTGGATGAACATGGCAGACACACTTAAGGAAGCTCGAGCTGCTTCTGGTTCATCTGCAGAAGGAAAGTAGTCTCATCTCCTTTTGAGAGAACAAGGGTAGGCAGCACTTCTGTGGAGCACCACGAGGCTGCAGGGCCAGGAAAACTCACTGATGTCCCAGAACACAGGTCTGGTGGGTACCATCACATGCTTCAGGTGCGCACATAGTTTATGAAATATGTAATACATACAGGAATATGTATGCATAAAAATTCAAGCCAAAATATATTTCTGTGATTTGCCTTCCTAATTAATTAATTCTACTTTACTATATAAATTAATAATACACTTTCTACTTTCAGGGGAAGGGTATTTCTAGAGGCAAAAAGTTCTCTCTGATTCATTATTTCTGTCTTTGTTATCACATTTTAGTGATGGAAAAGGGAAGAAAGGAAATTACAAACTGAATGGCCTCATGAAATTATAAATTATAAATGAGGAATCCGATATGAAGTATGTGACAGGACACCTTGCCAAGCTGGCTTCCCAGTCTTTTACTATTTTTGTTGGATATTGCGTGCAGTTTTGGTCACCACAATATAAGAAGGACATTGAGCTGTTAGAGAGAGTCCAAAGGAGGGCCATGAGGATGGCGAAGGGCCTTGAGGGGAAGCCATGTGAGGAGTGGCTGAGGGCACTTGGTCTGTTCAGCCTGGAGGAGCCGAGACCGAGGGGAGACCTCACTGCAGTCTGCAGCTTCTTCGTGAGGGGAAGAGGAGGGGCAGGCACTGATCTGTTCTCTCTGGTGACCAGTGGCAGGACACAAGGGAATGGCCTGAAGATGTGTCAGGGAAAGTTTAGGCTGGATATTAGAAAAAGGTTCTTTCCAGAGTGGATCACTTGGTGTGACTCTTGGAGATGGTGCTGTGCAGGGTTAAGAGCTGGAATGAGTGATCCTTGCGGGTGCCTTCCAACCCAGCATATTCTATGATTCTGCAAAGAGCATCTCCTTTCCTAGACAAGAAAACAGAAGTAATGCTACTTTCATTTTATGAAATGACTGAGTACTTTTTTAGTTCCAGTGGAACGTTAGGTAATGTGATAGGTGAATTCCTAGTTCTTACATATTCCCTTCTTTTTTTGTCTCCTTAAGTTGTGTAGGAGACCTTTAAACCACCATGAGTAATAAGGAATTTTCTAAAGAAAATTGCTCTTGACATGTTTTTCTTTGTAAATAGGTGTGGTATTCTGCTTAGTCTGGCATGGATATTTGCTTTTTGGTGTTGCTACAGTCTGTTGTGCTCAGAGGTGAGCAGCCTGCTGTAAACTCAGTTCTGTCCTCCAGGCAACTCCACAGATTTCTATATGGCTCATTCCTTCCCCGTGCTTCTATTACAGTAACATGGAGTGAGACTTCTTCCGCTTGACTGCAAGAAAAATAAGTCAGCCTCAAGTCTTCCTCCTTTCCCCAACCCAAAGCTTCTGCAAGTAACTGAAAATGGATGCTTGTTTTCAAAGGCATGACTTCAAGCTGAAGACAGGTTGCGTGCTTGGGCTTTGAGAATTATCACGCTCTTCTTGATGAGGGGGTGGAAACTTCTCTTTGATACAAGTGTATATATTTCTAAATAGAATATAGGTACTAGCAAAGCTGATTTTGAAATTTCCATTTAAATAAGCAAAAGGCGAATGCCATTTACAAACAATAAAACAAATCTATTTCTCCAGTACCTACCCCACTTGCACAGTGGGGTATAGATGGCATTGAAACTAACTGAGTGTAATGAGAAGCATCTATCTGGAAAACACATTTTTTATTTTAGGAGTGAAACGTCAGTCTGTTCTATGTAGTCAGATTCTGTCCCTTAGATTTCAGTTATCTTGATTTTTGAGGTTTTTGTATGCATGCACAAAATCCAAATACAATTCAGCTTAGGGTGCTGAATGTTGTCTCTTTGGAGATTACATGAATGTCACATCTTTTCAGTCAGTAACAAAATACCTACTTAAGTTTTCCCTTGGACTTGGAAAACACCAGTCAAGGTAAGCAAAAAGAGTATTCATTCTTTCCTATCAGTTGCTACTTCTCCTGTCTCCAGCCTCATACACAAAATGTGAAGGTTAAAATCCTGTAAACTGGGGGTTTCCAAAAGCACAAGACTATGCAAGTGAGCCTACAGGAAATTTACATGTGGCTTCATTGTTTTACAGAAATGCCAGTTGAAGGCACCTCTAGAAATCCCCTCAAAGCAGAATTAATGCCAGCCATGGCCTTGCCTGGTCAAAGCCTTGACACCTCCAGGGACAGAGGTTCCACCATGTCTCTGTATTTTCCCTGATGTCCAACCCTGACTTGGCAGTTGCCTCTTGCAACATTGTCCATAACTACCATGGAGAGTTTGGCTCCATCATCATTGTAAGTGACCTTCAAGTGGTTGTAGGCTCTGTTCCTCTTGTTCCTTTAAAAATCTCTCTGTAATTCTCGGGGAGAGCTATGAATCTCTTTTACCTACATTAGACCTGTCCTATCTTGCTGTGCTAGCCAGCACCTAACACAACTGCAATTTCTGTACACTGGTAAATTAAATGCTACCCTGGGCTTGGAATAAATTGGTACAGAGAACTGCCTGTATTCAGAAGGTTTGGGACTGATTGTTTGTACACCTTCCACAGCATGCTAACTACTAAAGAAACAAACACAGACATATAATTCCTGATCTTAAGTACTCAGTAATTTGGAAACAGATTCTGGTTTGTTTTGACAAATGACCAAATGTGAGCAGTACTGGAAGATTTTCTTGCACCCTAATTGCAAAAATTGAGCTTGTTAGTGCTAAATACGACTGTGATCCAGCCTTTACAAAATGGTTTTAAGCAGAAAAGCTGGATCCTTGACTCAGTTTGTTTGACTCTACCCCAGGTACCTAAGCTTAGTGTTTAGAAGTTCATCAGATTCTTTTCACAAGGACCTGAGTGGGCCTTAGACCCAGAGAAGAACACTGATTTTCTTATAGAGTAGTCCAATAACTTAATACCTGGGGCTTTTGAAAACTTCAGGGAGACTCTGATAATATTCAAATCTTTAAAAGAAAACTGATTGAGCATCACCCCAGAGTTAGAAATCAGCTGTTACAGCAAATAGGTAGTATACAAAAAGAATGCCAGTTGGACACAGTAGCATGTAATATGGCAGAATAGTAAATTGGGCACACTACATGACAGAGTTTGTTTAGAACTGTATTTTCAGGAAAACATTTTTCCATCTGCTTTGCAACCACACTTCTACAAGGATAGCATTGATGCTGTAGGTTTGTGGTCTGTGTGCTGGGGGTTGTTTTCATTTTGATAACCTTTAGCTCTATTCAAATATAGGAGTTTATGAAAAAAATTAAATCGAGATGAATAAGAAGGTCTGTATGTTTGACAGTTCAAGCCCCGAACCTACAGAATCTAAACTGCATTTATTGCAGGATCAATGCCTCAAGCACAACCTCACTGGAGCGCTGGGTTTTACTGTAAGAGTTTTGAGCAGATTTCATTGTCACCACAAAGCTCTAATCCTCCTGCTTTTTATTTTATGAAAAATCAGTTGTGACTTCCTTTAAAAAAATCTGACAGATTGTTTTTTTAGCTAGAGAAGCAGACTGTCTTCTTTGCCTTGAGGTTGCGAAGACAGAATAATTTTACACTATCTAGATTACAAAAGAAAAATGAAAATTGCTTCTTCTAGCTCTTCTCTTTGTAAACCCATCCAAAGAAATATTTTCTTTTCATTCTTGGTAGCATTCACACACACACATATATTTATATGTACAGTTAAAAGTTAAAATCATCTTACCCTGTCAGGTTTCTTTGTTCAGCTTTCATACCTTTCATATTACCAACAAACATTTATCCACCTTCACGGTGCTTTGTTATCATAGGTTTGGGGTTTTTTTAACAAGCTGTGGCCCTATAAGCTTCAGAGAACATTGCTTATTATCACTATGCTTTGTTCTTCATTTTGTTTAGAAATTCACCTACACTCTATGCAACAGAAATTTTCTTTGCAAAATAAAAGATGTTCAATATAACACAAATTTACATCTGTGTCAAAAATGACACCTTTCTTCTCTCTGGCTTTTGTAATCATGAGAGTAGCAAAAAGTGGCTGATTCATACATAAAATTTAAACATGTCCCCAGATTCATATTTGGAGTTTTCACATTTGTATTAGAATATATGTGTTTATTATGAGACCTGTACTCTCTTCACTAAATGAAGCTTAATTTCCTGATCAAGGAATTATTCTCAATGTATAGTCCTTCAAATCATATTTCAGTTCACTTGCAATGACAGTTGTAGGATTAGACTTCCAAGCAACTGTATCATAGAATATTTATGAATAGAGAATATAATTAAGTAATTTATAAGCAAAAATCAGGAAAATGAAAGAACCAGACTATGACAAGAAAAAAAGAGCAGTTATTCCATCTTCTCTTTTTTTTAGATTAGATTTGTGCTCTTAAGGATCCTGTGCTGCTTCTTATAAAAACAGGGTTTGATTTTACTGGCCAAATTCCAACTGTATTTTGCCTAATTGCATCTCGTGTTCTTAACTGGAAAAAGCATTCCTGAGTTTCCAGCCTTGCCTGATTTATAGTGTCCTTAATTCAGTATAAACCTGGGACAGCCTTCACCAGGAGGTGATTGATCTTTGAGGGTAGATGATGGCACACTTAACTATGCTGAGCATGTCACAGATCAGTTGCAATGTAATATCAGTTATTGCTTCTCAATATCTGGCAAAGCAACGCTCCCCTCCTATCACCAGATTCAATCAGTTCTGTGGAAATCATTCTAAGCAAAATGCTCCTTTCCGTGCCTCAGACATGCATGCAAACGAGAGATGAGTGAATCCTTTTATTTTCTAGATCAGGAGCAGCAGTGAATTGCCGGGGCTGGCTGGGTTACCCAGAGCCCTCCCATCTCTTTGTCCAGTGCTGCAGAACTTGGATCTTCTGAGGAGGAGAGACAGATGGCATCCGAGCGCTCGGCACTGCAGAGTAAGCTTTCTTGTGTCCTCTTAATCAGCAGTGCAGCCAGCTCTGCCTGTGTATCCTGTATCTCTTCCTCTTCCCCTTTCAGCCTTTCCAAGAGGCAGGCATGGAAATTAATAGAATCTGCATATGTTAGGCTTAGCAGCTTGCTGACCCCAAAATGAAATGCTTTATGGTTTGTTAAATTCAACCAATCTGCTTGGAAGTTGATGTTGTTACTCCTGTGGCTCTCTTTTCTCTAGTTACTAGGTTTGATACTCCTGTGTGTATGAAATGCTCAAGTGTCAACAGACATTATGCTCGAGTTGCGTAGTGTGAGTCCAACATGGAAATAGAATTTTAGAAATTGCCGGTATTTATTGTGAAATGTGACTTTAAAAGGTACGAAGTTCCTATTTAGGCAGCTAGTCATGGGGAAAGTGTGATGGGAGAGTGGAATGGAGAGACCTAATCGGCTGCTGCCACATAGCAGCTGCTGCCACTGCTGCCCTTTGGCCAATTCAGGGGAACTCTAAGGAAATACAGACTTCTAGAGATCATTTGTGGCCAGGAAGGATACACAGTTGAGAATGTATCTGGGTTTTAATGACAGCTTAGTCACTGATTTATTTGTATTTTGAGTTCAGGAAAGGCACTTGATCTATCTGTGCCTCGGTTCTTTTTCAATGAAATTAGGGTAAAAATGCAATTCATTTCTCAAAAAGACACTGCGAGTTGGTGTATAATACTTTTTGGCTGTATTTCCATGGCAGCTGATCAGACATGAGGTCTCTTTTTTTCAGACTTGCTGCTTGCAGAGAAAGCCTGTGCAGTACCAAGGGCAGCACTGAGGCTGTGGCATGGAAATGTCACAGCTTTCAGATCCCTGAAATGAGAGATGCTGCAGTACTAAGCACTGTGAATTTCTCAGGTGAATCACCCTTTCTCCTTGTCACACCCTGCTGCTTTATGAATCACATGCTACTCCAAGATAGTACTGTGATATCTATCCCTCCTTCCTCACAATTCCGCCCTCCCACCTCTTCTTTGGTGCTCCCACTTTACCATGTTTTACTGTCACTGTAGAGAGGGTAACACTGGCCTTTTCTATTCTGCTCTGCATTCTTTGTCTTCTCCTCAGTTCATTTACTTCAGCAATAAAATTATACAACTCTCGACAAGAGTTATTTACAACATCTGTTTGGAGGCAGTTTGACAAGGCTTGGGTAAATATAGATCTGGTGAAGTACTCCACAAAGATTCTAAGTGATTGCTTTACAGGCTTCCCAATCGGACCCATTCTTTCAAAACTGGATGTTTTCCATGGGCTAATTGGGTCCAACTGTCAGTAAGAATCAAAAGTGTTTCCATTTTGACCTATTGCTAGAGGTTGTTCCATGTCAGATGTGATGAATCTATGGTACATTGTATTCTCTGTGATATGTTGCATAACAGAATCTGCATTTATTTAGCACCATGTTCAAATAAATAATGTATTAGTACAATGCTAATTTTGAGAAATTAGCAGGGCCATGATACATCTGTGGGCTTTTCCTCTGAACATATCTTTTTTTTCCTTAATTGTCCCATCCGAGTGGATTTTTGGTAAATGCAACCTGTACCTGGATTTCTTTCTATCTGCAACAAGCAAGATTTTGGTAGGTAAGGTGCTGAAATCAGGAGAGGTCTGTGTGTGTTCCAGTAGCCATGGGAGCATGGACAGCAAGGAGAAGGACAGCAGGAACAGCAGCTGACTGGCAACAGCTGGAGGAGACTACACTGGTGTGACAAGTACTGCAGACTGCCAGGGAAGCTGGACCTGAGGCAGAGGTGTAAGACATGCAACAAATGGAGAACTCCAAGGTTGGAGTATCTCCTAGCAAAAAGGAGGTGGGCTGGTGTGAGGAGTGAGGGGCTGCAGCGTGTGTTTGTGAGAAACGCCAGAAAGGAAGAGGTTTGCAGTAACAGATTGGGGTGCGCAGACTTGGGGCAAAAGAGTGAGGACTTGCAGCTTGGGAGAAGGAAAGGAGAAGGGGATGGGGACATGATGGGAGGAGTGGGGTGCACAGCATTTGCAGGTCAAAAGTCACTGTGGTTACTGAAGGGCAATCTGTGTCCTTCCCACCTTGTACAGCAGGCACAGGCATGGAAGCACAGACATGAAGAGTGTTGTTCCCCACTCAGCCCTTTAGGGTGGCTATGAAGATACTCTCCTCTCTCCCCTGCTCCACTTTTTTAGCTTTTGGAAATTTGATAGCTCAAAATAAACATCTTAAATTTAGGTAATCCAAAACACTGGAGTAAATGGTTTGCATCACATTATTATACAACATATTCTGTATATTTAATGTGATCAGTCAACACTCAAAAGTTTACTTTCAACAAGCGTAGTATTTTATTTGGTACATGTAGGAACTTCCCTTCCTCTCATTAATCCATTGCATCTGTTTTTCACCCTGATGAAAAACAAGGGCAGATGTAGCAACTTTCCAGTATTTAAAGGGGCTCTGTAGGAAAGATGGGGAGGGACTCTTGGTCAGGGAATGTAGCGATAGGATGAGGTGGAACTGTTTTAAACTGAAAGAGGGTAGGTTTAGTTATTAGGAAGAAATTCTTTACTGTGAGGGTGGTAAGGCACTAGAACAGGTTGGCCAGAGAAGCTGTGGATGCCCCATCCCTGGAAGTGTTCAAGGCCAGATTGGATGGGGCTCTGAGCAGCTTGATCTAGTGAAAGGTGTCCCTGTCCACACCAGGGGAACAAAATGATCTTTAAGGTCCATTTGTACCGAAACAATTCTGTGATTCTGTTACTACACAAACATTTTTGTAATGTATTCTGGCAAATCTTTCCTATATGAAAAATTGCTGCATTGTAAATTCATCACTGGAGTGCATGTAAAGTACTATCAGTCAGATGTTTATCTCAGTAATAGCACTGTATTTCATTAGCAATGCTCCATAAGTACATTGTTGTAACTGAAATTACAATTTAGTTCAAAACAAGAATGGGAACATTTTATACAGGAAAGACTAAAAAAAAGGCCCTTATATAAGTTCCTAATCCTCTCATATGCTCAACTCCAAACACTTAATTAATCTAACTTTAGTATTTACTTTCTTTGACTTACAAAAAGGGGAAGTAAAAAAATAGAGCTCTATTTCTTTAAAGAAACATGGATAAAACTGAAATGCTCTGGGTCAGCTTTGCAGCTTCTGAAAAATCAATGTTGCTTCACTTACTCTGTTGACTTCAGTGTGCTGGTGTTGATTTACAGTAGTGGGGAGCTACACAATGATTAATAACAAAAATACCTTGGACTTTCATAGCAATTTCTATCTTGAGACTCCTAATTGCTTGTCAAACTCTCTCTTTGTCTTACAGTTTGTGAAGATAAAGAATTGTATTGAGGAGTTCATAAACAATTTTTAGTTCAAGACAATTACAGATTTATTCAGAAAAATGTCTTATTAAGAAGTCTTATTTAATTTTCTTTTTTTTATGTACATGATATAAGCAAGAGAAATGCCTGGAGGCATTGAAATTGTTGTTTGTGAACAGTCCTTTCAAGAGGTGCAAAATCTTTCTGAAAACTCAAACACAGCTTTCAGTCCTGCTGTCATATTGCAGACAAGTTGAGTAAGTGTCTTAAGTCTAAAATCTTGGGAAGATACCATAAAAACTGTCATCCCTTGAGGTTATCCAGGTTACTCACTACTGCTCACTTTCTGTCCCCTTCAGTTTGCCGCATAATCCACAGATGTGGTCCAGCCATTTCTTTCCTCAAGGAGAATTCTTTTCTTGTCCCCATCAAGCTTTTCTTAGTTCCTTGTTGGGAGAGTCTATATCACTTTATTCATTCTCCAGTGATTTTTTGCATGAGCTATAATGCAGTAGAGACTCCAGTTAACTTTTCCATGGCTATTTAAGGGAAGAGGGTATAAGGATGATCCTCTGTAATACCTGTGTAGGGATCATAGATAATTACAGTTGTTATGATGTACAAAATCCTCCAGCTAGTAGCATTAAAATTTCCAAAGGATGCCTTACGGAAAACAGGGGCTGGAAAGGATGTCTGTCTGGTGATGTCCTGCAACTTGATCAGCACAGTCTGTCCTTGCTACTGATTGGACCTGAAGGCACAGAGTTGCAGCATGCCGCAGTCAGGATATTTTCCTCTAATGTATAATATCCTAGGTTGTTGTTGTCTTTTTGCTTAATTCTGCTTTACTTAATTCCAGTATAGGGGTGAAACCCCCTTTGGCCTACAAATACCACTGAAGGTAAAATATTTGTATATCCTTCAGATCTCCTTTCTCGTTATCAGCCCCCTGTCCTTTCATATTGAGGTGTATTCACCTCCAGAATTGGTCCATATTGAGATTATCTAGAGCCATGATAGTGAAAAATCCTGGTGAATCTGCTGGATAACAAAGAGCAACAACCCAGATTATATCAACGTAGTTGAAGAGCTTGGAATCTGTTTTAAGTGTCTGTAAAGAACTCTGTACCCTCCAGGGACAGAAATAGTGATAAGCTTTACTAAAAACTTCATCAAATTCCCAAAATGGGACCCTAATACTGTGTTGTACATGTTTGTAGGTAGCCATGATTCAAGAACCAAATTCTGGTTTAAATGGGTGATTTGATAGGTTAGGGATACCCATTTAAAATATCTCCTATTCCTAGACTGGTGCCAACCCATTTCAATACATGATGAAAGCACTATCAGAGAGTACTCAATCATACCTATTGCACAAATATGAAAAGTGGAATCTGTATCTCCCATCTGTTGAAGCACCTAAAGTATTAGGACTCTGATTCATACTGAAGATGACTAAATATTTTAGTTAGTTTAAATGACAAAGAACAATAGTATCAGGTACTTTTAAATCAGTCTACAGTTGTAGATTATACTGCATGTCAAATTCCTAGCAAGTTGTTCAAATTTGAAAAGCATAAAAGATTCATTGAAATGTTAACTAAAATTGTTTCAAATAAAACCCCATTTTCTTCAATAACTGTCTGCAAGATGTAGGCACAAAATTCCACACTCAAAATCCCTCATACCCTGTTCAATAATTAAGTGTTGGTCTTGATATGCACGATGCAAACCTTCAAAAATTGTAATTGCACATGTAAAGCTAGAGTAATTAGGCATTATTTCTACATCTTTTAGAGCACAGACAATAATTTAATGGAACTCTATTTTCAATAACTTTCAATAAAATCACATCCTGGTTTAGCACCAGTATTTGCAATTTGTTTCTTAACATTGGAACATTTTTGTTTTGTTTTGTAAATTAGTCTTCATGGATTAGCACAGCCATCTGGCTAAAGTGCTTTAGGAATCTGCTTTGTGGAGTGCACCCTATAATACTGTTTCTTTTTGATTATAGTTATTAGTTATGGCTGAATGTAGACTAATGCCATCAGAAACTTGCATGCTGGGGTTGGGACAGGCTTCAAAGGCTATGACTTTTATGTTCTGGACCTTTCTTTGGATTTCCTTTGAAGAATGTATTTGGATTTATAATACCAATGTTTTGGAAAATGCACTGTTTCTGAACAACTGTGTTTTTTAAGAAGCTGGGACATGAGCCAGCTGCAAGTGGATGCTGAGATTATTCAGAGACTTATGGCAAACAGGGATGATCAGTCAGAGTCAGATGCTGAATGAGGCAGGCCTCTGTCAGATATTTGGCTCTGAATGCTTTTTTAGCTGCAGAATGTGATACCAGGAGTAGTGGTACAAATGAAGAAAATAGCCTCAGCAAAGAGATGGAGCAATTAAAAGCTCTGCGGGAGAGGTACAGTGCAAAGGACAACCAGGGAAGGTTAAATGACTGGATGCCAGCAAAAACAGGATGATTGGTCAGAAAGTAGCTTTTTTTTGGGTAATAGTATTGCACTATTTTAATGGCTTCCAGTTAGCTCAAGCAGAAAAAGGTAACTATAAAACTTTAAAGAAACATACCAGGAAAAATACATTATTGAGCATTTAGGACTACTCAGACTGTCTAAATTTGGTCTTATGGATTAGGTAACTAAATTAGAGGGATAGTTTTCATATGTTATTAATGAAGAGAGAGAGAAAGGGAAGGGCTGAAAGAAGGAGGCTCCTTAAAGAATAATTCAAAATCCAGTTTAAATGCTGCAGTTGTCCTAGTAAGGAGTTCTTCCGTGTCTTCACTGACTGTTCACAAGTGCAGCAGGCAGGCTAAAACTAGTCCGTGATGAAACAACAAGGATTTGATAACAAGAAATTATTTTGTCCAGAACAGCAGCTGTAGAGAATAGACAATGCTCAGATAACGCAGTTCTGATAAAAGAAGCTTGAAGCAGAAAGACATGTGGAGGTCAAAGTAAGCCTGCAAAAAACCAGTGCATGCTGTGGTAAATAACACAAGCTGAGCTTGGCTTGTTAGTCATAATATAAGACAGAGGAATTTCAGTGAGGGTATCACTGCAACAATTTGCTGATACTCGCAGAGCATGCTGGTGTACATACAGTGAAACAGCACCAAAACCAGCACCTTCAGTTCTGAAAAAAAGTCACCACCATAGCAGAAGCCAGTACTTGCAGCAGAAGATGGAGATCTGACGGTAAATGGGACATTTCCCTGTCTATTTTAGTTGGACAAAGATGTACAAGGCAGTATAGTGCCTCAAAAAGTACTGGAGCAATGAAGAAAAGACTACCAGCAGTTCAAGAAACTACTTTAAGCCCCCACTTCTGTCTCTATGCAGCAATACTATTTAATATAGTTAATTTGCAATACTATTATATTCAAAGTACCCATTACTGAATTTAAAATTATTATAGAATCATAGAATTATTTGGGTTGGAAGGGACCCTAAAGATCACCAAGTTCCAACACCACTGTCATGAGCAGGAATACCTTTCACTTTACCAGATTACTCAGAGCCCCATCCAACCTGCCCTTGAACACTTCCAGGGATGGGGCATCCACAGCTTCTCTGAGCAACCTGTTACAGTGCCTCACCACCCTCACAGCAATGATTTGTTTTTCTAGTATCTAATCCAACACCTCCCTTCTTTCATTTTAAAGCCACTCCCTCTTGTCCTATCACTACCTGCTTTTGTAAATAATCCCTCTCCATCTTTCTCCTAGGCTACCTTTAGGTACTGGAAGGCCACAGCTAGGTCACGCCAGAGCCTTCTCTTTTCTACTTTTTGCTCAAATGAATAGGGCAATCTCAACTGAAGTTCAGGAATATAGAACAGCTGAGGAAAAGATGAAGGATGTTTTCTAAGGCAAAAGGAAGATCTCTGCAGAACAGAGTGGAAAGGCTCATGGCTGGACCACAGTTTGTAACCCCAGCAAAAGCCCATGCTAAAGCATATGCTAAAATAATGTCTGAAACACTTTTTCCTCAGGAAGACGTGGGACAAATAGAGAGAATACATTTTTACATTTAAAGAAGAAACTAAACACTTCATGGAAATAATGCTTCACATAGCAAAAATAAGCAAATATAGAAAAGAATTCTACTATTTATTATATTAGTAGAATAGGAAAACTTTCTACTGTTTCTGCTCTTTACACAGAAAGAAATTCTAGATGAAATTATGTCAAATATTTTTCTTGTCTTTGTTTATCTGCAGGGTTCTGTCAGGTTCTGTTGGCAAAACAGAGCGTATATTAGTGTACACTTACAAACTTGGATTATAAGATGTTCCCCACACTCTGCCACATCTGTTTTTTTGGCATGAGGTGTTTCACCAGAAAGTGTTGTGGATTGTTTTTGATGTAGAGTAAGAATGTTTGCATAGAGGTTGGCTTTGATCTAAGAGAGACCACCTGAAAAGTTTCATAAAAATTGGGGTAGCAACAAGATTACTGGGCCAAAGCTGAACAAACACAAATATCCACAATAATGGAATAAGTGCGCTATAATTAGCAAATGCCACGACATGTATGGAAATTCCCTGAGGTACTGGTCTTCACTGGTAATTCTGTCCATCAGAGAAGGGGTGCAAGTAGTCACTGGAAAAGCAACTGCTGTAGAACTCATGCCTAATTCAGTTTGCCTGCACAAGCAATCTGAGGATAGTACTCTGCCAGGCAGGCTGTACTGCAAGATGCCTGGAACAGAACGTTTAAGGGAATTTATGACACTGAATTAGAGAGTCTGTCCTGTGAGAAATGAGAAAAGAAGGTTGAAAACACGCTCCTCTTACAATCATATAGTCAAACCCAGACACTGCTAACTTACTTGTCACCAGCAAAAACTGATAGACGTGCATGACCAAATTGACACAGAGCCTGTGGCCTCAGTTCCTGGATGTAAAAAAACTCACAAAAACCAATAAAGGAAACAGAACATTGAGGCTGGATTCCTAAGTATGGTACATCTATCACTGTCTCTGCTGACTCCTTAATCCAGTAACTTTTGAAACTGTGGACCAGTCTCAACTAAGTCTGACAGAGAGGCAGTTGTCTCAAAGACACCAAATTATTATATAAGCTTTGCAAAACTGGATACCTGTGCAAAGAAGAGAGACAATATCGGTCTCTTCAGTGAGGAGAGATTGCAGCACAAACTCAGCCTTTATTAGCCACCAGAGAAACCACAAGAGGGACATTATGAATGCTCCAGTTAAAGGAAAAGCTTCAGTGAGAGGTAGCAGGTTATTAAGCAGCTGGGAATCCAACCACAAGAAAAATCCATAGGCTTCATTAGTTTTGATATTCGTGGAAATAGCTGTTATTTATGGGATGCCAGCACTCACTGAAACCTCCCATTAATGACTTCCTGTCGTAGGCAAAAGCAGCTTCACCAACAGATCATTTTTTTCACCTACCAAAACATTATTTTCAAATAGAATACAAAACTGGGAGTAGTTTGATGTTAGAAAAAAAACAACAGACCAAAACAAAACCACAACCCTTTTGAACATCTAATAAGGGATAGCAGAAAACGGTCGAGGGCTGTGTTACCTACACGCTAACAGCTTAAAAAGGGAACTGGGTTCTTACAAAATGTAGGTTTTGACTCACAGAGTTCCTGCTGAGAATGAGTTCCCACAACAGTAATTAAGACTAATGCACAGGACAACATATTTCCAGTCACCAGCTAATTGGAAGACCTCAGTAATAAGAGGAAGGTGATATTAAAAGGCATGGGGTTGGTGATTCCAAAGACACTATGGGGGAAAAAAAAAACTTCTAAAAACTATCTGGAGGTCATTTAGGGATTTAAAAACCTAGAGAGAGATTCTTCTATACTGGCCTTAAGTGAACGTTGACATTAAAGTAGTTGTTAGAGCTCTGTGAAAAATGCAGAGCAAGTCAAGTGAAAGAGCCCATGTTGATGGCACATGAAAAATAGGTTTCCTCAAGCAAGACATACACTCCTGTGCTCTCTCATGGGCATATCACTCTACTTTTTTTCTGGTTTGCTTTAGTTCTCTCTTCAGTCAAAAATATTAATTAATATAAAGATGATCCTCTTTGTAAATGGAATTTCTGAATGTCTAGGACCTTCTGCAGAAACAGGGAAATGGTATTTACTGTGCTGAAAGTTAGAGTTATGCATGCACTCTTCTGTAGCTACAGTTCTTTCTTTTCTTTCAATTTTTGTGAGAGCTACCAGGTGCAAACAATATTTTAGCCAAGCAAGTCTGCAAACAGATGCTGTGTAATGGATGTTGCACTGAGTTTTGGAAACTGCAGAGAACTGTCATTTCTCAAACACTTTTTTTTTCTCATTAGAAGAATTTGTATACAGCTAGAAGAGTGAGGGGAGTCGTAAACCAGACATTTTCACTTTAACCTTGGCCTACATAATTATAATGGGGTTTACAGAGGACAGGCTCTGACTTTAATGATTTGCACATGACTCACACAGACTACAAAACACATTGTAAGTCTTTCAGAGCAATAGTTTTCCCACAAAAACTGCAGATGCAATAACTGTCCATGGAAATTACTGTTTCTCTTGCCAAGCTGTAGACATACAAAGTAGCCTCTGAGAACAGGGATAATTTATCTGACTTCTACTTATGTAGCATATATTTTATAGAAAACTCTACAATTTGCCTTTTGTTCTCTTCACAGCTATGGTCAACTGCAAATCAACTATAACTTCAAAATACTTTCATACAGGATGCCTGGTTTTGTGCATCCATTCTGCCTCCTGAGAACTGTAAATATTTTTGTTGTTGTTGTTGTTTTTTGTAAAGTTAAAGTACAATTCTGGGCCACATTTCTTGGGTTTAACTTAATGTCTGACCAATCTTACGTGCTTTCACTTGTGGCATCAGAGGTTATTAGGATATTTTGGTTTCTACAGATAGGCATTCTCACTCATCAATCATGAAATCAAATTAAAAAGAAGGCAAATGCAGGAAAAAAAGTTAATAAGGGAAAGTTTTTTTAAAGTTTTTGATGATCCTGAATCAAGAGGTTATGTTCTCTGTGATGTATTGCATTCATTTGTGTGCTTTGTGGCTAATGTACAGAGCTATTCCCAAGGAGTTTCCAGATTCCTTTTTCATATAGTTTTCTTCATATTTTCAATTTTATTCCCTTTCTTTCTCCAGTCTTTCACAACCAAAGAAAATCAAATTCTAATTATCTTCTTTCATTATCAAGGACATAACTTTTTCATTGTGTTTCTTTCTATTCCTAAACTAGTTTATGTTATTTTTCTGTTATGTCTATTTTTCTCTCCTTTGCTCTGCCTTGGTATCCCAGCTCACTACTGAATGCTCAAGCTGTTTGCCAATTTCCCATATTGCACCAGGCAAACAACCTCTTTCTCCTCCTAGAAAATGCACCTCCCCAAACCCTCATGGGTTTTTTTTGTCCTTGCTGATCTTCTTTTCATGCTCCATGGTAGATGCCTCCTGTACCAGAGAAGCATGTCAGTGCCCTGCAGCTGCAGATGTAGCTATTGGAGCATTTCACATATATCAATTATGTATCCTTAAATATGTATGACATTTGTGACTTCTGTTTGGGTTATTTACTGTACTCATTTAATCAAACAAGAAATAATTTTATCAAATAATAAATATTATTTAAATTTTATCAAATTATTTCTACCGTTAGCAGTTTCACTATCTGCTGCAAAAGCAACCACAGCTAAGTTTGGGGGTGGAGGTGGGGGTGTGTGGAGGTGGGGGTGTTCTATGAATAAAATATCTTTCTTCATGAGCTCATTAAAAACATTTGCAATAAGCAGTCTACCTACCAGATCACAGTTTTGAGAAAATGATTACTGTTTTCTTTGGCATTCAAGAATACACTGAGCAAGTGTCAGTTTGGGGAGCTGATTCAGGCGAACAAATTCATTCACATGGAGTATCATGAGCTTTGCCACTTGTCTAACAAGTTCCTGATCCTGCTAAAAACGTGTCGTGTAGCTGTGAGACAAATGTGTCAGAAAATCAATTGTCACACTTCATCCATTTCTTGAAACTGGCAATGTTTTCACTGAGTTCATTAAACAATTGCTATCACCCTTTGGAGTAACAATCACAATGCAAGAGAAGTAACCTCTCACACTCAGTATTAATCACGGTACGTGTATAAGGATATACATATGTATAACTACACATACACCTGTCTATATATCTTTAGCAGGAACTAGTATTTTGTCTTTACCTAAATTACAAGATACCCTTTTTCCTTTCTTTTTTTTTTCTTTTTTTCCCCCCATTAACTGTGCTGCCTTTGGTATAAGTACACAGGCAAAAAGCTAATCGGTGAGCTAAACCCCTTCAGGGTTTGAAAGAAACCATTACCTATTCCATACCTCATCACTGAAAAACACTCTGTGCCGCCAGTGTGGCAGAATTCTGTGTCACTTGGATCTTCCCTTATTTGTAGAAGTGATAAGTACTGGATCTGTCAAGTGACAAAATCATTGACTGTGACCTAAATTCTCCCTAAAACATCGTATGGAGAGAGAACCCACACACATTGCATCAACTTCTCAATCCTACTCTATCTACAGTTGCTTACTTTGACCTTTCTTAGAAAAGAATAAGCTTTTTCACAGAAAGGAATAATCACCTCTGTAAAAGGTTTGTTCCCATTTTATGGCAGAGTTGAAAGTTTCTGACTTATCTTAATTTGCTCATTGTATTTCCACTTAACTGGAATTAACACAACTTGGTATCTCTTCCTCTTCTACTCACAACAAATTCCATGCACGCTTCAAGGCCTAAAGAGGAACTTTTGATATGTTGTTGGATTAGACTTTTGCTTTTGTTAAAAATAATGAGCAACATTTGAAAATTATGAAGGTATTAATCCCTCCAATTAGTTTATGAGCTCTTTATTGTGATCGTGAGAGCTATAGACCCTAAACTCTACTCTAATTATGAAATGAGAACACTGAAGCTACTGAGATAGTCTAGTTTGAAGAGATTGTAAGAGAAAAAATGACTAACAGTGGTGAGTTATGTTGTTTCTAAGAGCAACCAGCTTTGCTTCTGTTTTGTTGGCAATCTTGTTGGCTGACATTTAGAACAAAACGTAATTGTTTTGACTGCAAATACTTGCAATTGAAAGATAATAGTCCATGAAAATGCCTTCCTGAAAAATATGCTTATAAAATTGTGCAATCAGATTGCTTTTGTGCTCATGTGCCTTTGTTTCAGACATTCAATTGCTAAATACTGGGACATTAATTCCTAGAGACTATACTTTTTGGAGTAAATCAGTTGATTGCTATCAAATGCTATCTTCTCAAACTAGCTGTTTTAATAATAACAACACTTGGGGGACGCAATATTTAGCTGCAAAGAGTATTCCTCAGTGTATATCAGAAGACAGATCTATGATAGCCCAGGTATTTCTTATCTATCCTTTTTAGACTATAAGCACATTACGTATTCAGTTGCTGAAAAGAATGGTGTGAATTAAACTTATACAAATTGTAACTGAGATATTAGGATGTAGATTAAAATAATATAATAAATTATTTTAAAGATACTAAGCATTTAAAAAATTAGTGCTAGGTTAAAGAAAATTCTCACATTTCTATAAATTCTAAGTGAAATAAAAATATAAACTGTTAATGGTAACTATACTATTTTCTTTTCCTCGGAATTAATATTTCAAAGAAGCCAGGGGAACATCTACTGTTAACTATCTTGGCATAAAATGGCCACTTCCCTTTCCAGCTTTTTGTGAATGATTCATAGGTTAGTTTATTTTTTTTAAAACTTGATGTAACATTTCTTCATCTGCACATAGATTCATGAAATCTGACAAGTAGCTCTAAAATCAGAAGGACAGACCATTATTACAGGACAGCAGAATTAGAAATCACTCCTTTTGTCTAATCAAAATTCTGGAGGAATTCACTTCACTTAATTCCAGTTTCTGCAATCAAATAACCAGTGTGACATCATCTTAACTCTGCATACTCTCAGAAGCCTAAATTTTCTAATTATAAAAGGAGAATATAATTTCTTGGTTTTTTAATAAAATACCACTGCTACTAATAATTTTATTTGCTCAAGTTAGGCCAGAGTGGTGGAGTTAATGTTTCTGTAGAATGTTACACTGAGATTGTTTGATGGTACAAAATGCAAGAAGGAAAAGAAGAAAAAGAGGCAATGAGAGGGTATTTTTTGTAAACCATTTGAAATTATTACAGTTTAGTTTATTGACTAGCTACTGAATTTTCAAAGACATGAATTCCGAATTTTAAAAAAATGTTACCATTAAAACCATCTTTGTCATTAGTATTCACCTTGCTTGTCTATTTGCCCTATCATATATGTTTTTGATTACCCAGACAGATACTTAAAAAGTGAGGATGGATCTGAGCTCAGGACATGCAGGGTCTATGAAATGAGGAAAATGTACATGGATTAAAAACCAACCTAAAATTTAAAAAAAAAAATTAAAAATTAAAAAAAAAAAGGAAAGAAAGGAAACACAGAAAAAAGTAGAATAATTGATTATGAGAGTTTACATTATTTTACTATTTTATATTCTCCTTTATCATATCAAACTGTAATGACACTGTTAGGTTTGTTTCAGTTTTTCTGCCAGTGATGTTATTTTGCATTTTCTTCAGACAAAAACCTGATGGGCTTGCAGGAGAGAAACAGTAGAAATGAGTACAGGCAAAGTTAGGTCAAATGCACAGATCAGCTCAACTAAAAATAGAGAAATATGTATTTTGTCAAGTCTCTTTGTTAGGTGTTAGGTGTTATTTTTAATAAAAGCGCATTACAAGAGTTATATTGATTGATGGACAGAGTTAAAAACAGAAGGGTTATACGAAAAGATTTATAAAATCAATGTTTGACATGTCTGATACAGCAGAATAAAAAAGCCTTTTTTAAGGCTTTTTAAAATTAGCATTATATTCTTTTGTATTTTGTGGAACTGACTATTATTATGACAATATAAAACCTTCTGATATTCATATAATTTTTAATATTGTGGTTATCAGTTATTTGACACAGAGAAAAATAGCTATGATACAAGTCTTTCTTCATATTTTTCTCTGTTCAAAATCCAACTCATTTTTCTGAATGTCTTGGCAGTTCTGAAGGTGGTGTGAGGAAGGGCAAGCAGCTTTAATATATGAGCTTATAGTGACAGTAGTAGGAGCAAACGCTGGTGAGAATTTAATTTGTGAAAGCTTTGATTCCAGACCACAAGAGCACATTTTAACAACGTGAAAATAATCAATGATGACTCCATTTTACAAGAACTAAAGGAAGCAAAATGCTCAGAAATGGAACCAATGACCCAGAAAACAAGCTCACATTCAAAGGTGATTTGATGTTTGGAGCTTCTGAAAAAGTGCCGACTTAGGAATTTCTTTCTGATAGCAATTATAAAATAATTAGTTTTTAAATTTAATTAATAGGTTTCATGAGCAGCTGATGTATGTTCCAACAACAAGAATAAGATTTCTACAATAAGTCTGGTCTCAAACTGGGAAAGTTTTGGAGTATGAAATGCAATTCAAGATAAAATTATTTATCTAGTACAAAAAAGTCCCTAAATTACAAATCAGTGGAAGCTGGGAGAGGATTATGGGGAGTAAGAATAAGATGTTTTCCTTATACTCTTTGATATTACATGAGGTATTTGCCTTAGGCACTTTGCAGAATAGACATCAATAAGCACCTCTTGTATGTTACACATGTCATCTACCACTGGACAAAATTTCCAAGAAACAGGATTCAGGGGTATGTGAATCCTTGGTCTGATCTGGCAGGATAGTTGTTACGTTCTGTTCTTAAAACATCCTAGACCAGTTTTTTCAAAAGTCCTGGGGATGACCACCAAATAATGCTTCATAAAACAATCAGCTTATGGCCTGTTAGCTGCACAGGCAATTTCAGCACTTTATTCCATGTTCATTATTTTGGTAAAGGAGAACCAGCACTGTGGGAAGCATGTCAATCACTGACACTTTTTTTTCCATAGAAGCTGATTATGCACCATGGACAGAGGAATATTTTTCAAAAAGTTCAGGCAAAGGCATGATATATGTGAGAACACTAAAAGAATATTTTAAATAGGAAAAAGAATGTTTGTGTGTTTATGAATGGATTATGGTGTTTCCCATAAGCAGCCATCACTGTCAGAATAGCTTCTCAATTTTATGCTTCTGTCCATGCTTCAGTCAGAAGATCATCATCCACATGAGAGAAGTGCATTTGCAACATGATGAGCAGCCTTGAAACTGACAAGAAGGAAGACAGACACTACTGTTGTGTTCGTGCACAAAGCAATTTTACCCAGGGAGGAGACAGCAGAAGAGACTGACTACAATCATATGATCCCGCTCAGTTTCATTTCAAATCATCCTAAACTGCATTTGTGCTGACCTGGTCCGTGGTTACCCAATTTGATATGGAATATAAAGAGACAGTCAAAAAAAAAAAGGCAGCAGGACTAAAATAGCAATGGTGTGGTACGTGCTTTCTAGTGCTTTTCTCTAAGGATTTGTGTTAGTGGAAAATACCTATTTCAGCAGCCTGAGAGAGGCAAGACTGCTGCCACTCCGCATCCCCAGGTCCAGCCAGTAATGAGGCTGAACATGTACTCCCAGTTGACACACACAGAGCACATATATACAGCACAAAATGCACAGATATACTCTGCTGGCCATACAGATCACATGTAGACACACAGACCACTCACACCAACACTGACAGCACCACCAGCCTCATCCTGCTCTAGCTGAGGACAGAGGTCCATATATACACATCTCCACGGTGGAGTCCTCCAGCAGGAGGCCTTGGTGTGTCCAGCAGCTGCTCCTGGATCCTGATCTCCCCAGTTACTGCCACCTGGACATACAAGCTCTCAAAGCCGCAGCCCCACTCCCGCTGCTGGTACAGACCCTCATCACACACACACAGCTAGAGCTGTTGGGGATTCCCCTGGCCCCTACAGCCCCCTCCCTGTGCTCTTGTCCCTAGAGAACAGCAGCCACTTCCCATCCAGAGGTGGCCCTCAGAGACCTCCTAATCCATCCCTGCTCCCAACCCCCTTTACCTACTCACTGACTCATCTGCACTATCTTTGCCAGCAATCACACCCACACACACCCCAGCTGCTGCACCACAGCAGCCCAACCTCCTCTACCCACATACACACAGGGAATAAAGAGCCCCTTACTGGAAAACAGTTCAAGGTGGAGTTATTGAGGAGAGAGGACAGACTGTGCTGGTCAGGAGCAGGGCACAACACAACCAGACAACTGTTCACACAGGTGACCCCTTTTATTCCCTTGTTCCACACTTGTTACTGACCCAAACTCTTAAACCCCTACTTCATCCTGCTTTTGGTTCCTCCTCTGAGTACCCATGATGAATTCTGTGCAATCCCCAAAAGCTCTTGCCCTGCACCACCTCATGTGTCCCACACCCCCAGCTAGCATGTCCCCTTAGTAACCTGGAGAGTAACCCCATCTCACATGGTGATAGATTTCATACCTGGACACCAGGGCTGAGCCTCTGCTGGGCCACCCTGGCAGGGGACCAGAGAGGGTCTCCTTTCCTCTTAGTCCTTACTTTGCTTTCCCATCTGCCATTGTCACCGTGCTCCCTTGGGCTTGCAGAGATGTGCCTTTCATGACTCTCCTGTGGTGGTTGTGATGTTAACCAAACAATCTGTCAGTGGCCTAATAAACCATGTATTTAAACGTACTAAATATCTCCTATTTAAGCCAAACAAAGTTAGACAACAACAAATAAAAACAGGAGAGCATATGCGAAGTACAAGAGTAGGGAAACAGTCAGAATCTACATCGTCATACTGCTTGTGATTGTTATATAAATTGGGATTCCTACTGGAAGTATTTTCTCATGCAGCAATTCATTCTTGCTAGAACAAAAGACACCACACACCACCAGCACTGTGAGAAGTCTGCTGGTGCTTAGCTTTCCTAGAGAGGGGCAGGTCTCTTCTATGCAGGGCTACAGAAGTTCATAATTTGTCTGGGTTATTGTCTCCCTCACAGTCAGCAGTGCACACCTTTGGCACCAAGAGCTGATGTAACGCAGTACTTCATTCATGCCTTTAATGTGACTGCCACAAATGAACAGCAAAGATAAATGAGAGAACTTCTAAATACTTGATGAAGCCTCATCCTGAGCACAGGCAGCAGCTGAGCATTTTGAACCTTTTACCCTGGCTTTCTGTGGCAGTAAAATATCCTGAATTTGATTAGAGCCAATATCATGGGCAACAAGCAACAACTGAGGATCTTAGAGAAGATCTTGCATAAAAATCTGGGTAAAGAGACCACAGCTAAACTACTGAATTCCTCACAAGATGGAGTACCATGGCAATAGGGAACTACCTGGGAAATCCTGAGACTAAAAATATGTACAGTGAGAGGCATGAGCGTTCTTTGGAAACTATGGTCAATCTTGTCATGTTGGGGACTAAATTCGAAGGTCTTGAAATTATTATTTCCCTTGTCCTAGCAATTGGACTATTCACAGGATTTCCATTCAAGTGTCAGACAAGGAGGCACTAAACCAACTATTTGAAGCAGGATGTGACAAAGAATTAACCTTATAGATAGATTACATCTAGGAAAAATGATCAACCAGTGTTAGGTAAAGAAATGTAAACATATAAATGTATATAAGGTGAATTACTTATGCTGAAACTGAAACACTAGCAAAAGGCTGACCCACCATAGAGATCTATGTCATACAGCACACGTCATTTTGTGAAATAGAGCACTGAGATGACATGTTGATAAACATTGCTCTTTTATGATGCACAAAAGGTGAACATCCATGCTATGAGCAGTTTGACAGTGTAGCTCACTGAGTGTTGATAATTCATCAAAGACACCAGGCAGAAGACTGCATGATGTCTCAGCTTTTTCTCTGACAGAGCCCAAAGGGTTGCAGCGGGCACTTGTCACACGAGCCGTCTCCTGTGTGCAAACCCAGGGCTTGGTCCTCTATTCTCTCGGGTAGAGCATGAATAAAATATCACAGAGAGACTGCAAAATGAAATGTATTTCTGTGACAGCGGTGTCCAGATGACACCCTTGAAAAGAAATGCTTGTTTTACACAGGGCTTAACCAATCTATGCAATTTACTGCCACAAGCTATTTTTGTGGCTTACAGTTTAGCAGATTTCAAAGCAGGATAACACTTTTACAGACATAATAAGAACACCTGCATTCACATTAAGTCAGATGAAAGAAAAACACAGGATGGATATTAATACATATAGAAAGGGTAAGTTTCTCTTTGTGTGGACAACACCTAGCATAAAGTGAACTGATTTCTACAATACAAGAAAAATGGATAAAAAAGTAAAGGCTAATATATCAGGCATAAGCCAGCTTTAGCTGTTTAGTGTTAGAGAAAATACACAAGCACATTATTATCTCACAATTATATAAACATTTCTTGCACCTTCCTCTGTAACATCTGATATGAGCTACTGTCAGGGAGAGGATATCAGAATACTAATGGCATGAGTCATCATGGAAGTTTTGGTGTTTCTTCTTCATAACACATCTAGGACTTTTTTGATTGTGACAGAAATAGCAAAATCACACAGAATACCATAACATCACAATATATAGAAGTAAAACTAAAATAGAACTAAAATCTAATTTCCTGCATCCACTCCAACAAAAAATAAAGAAGTGGGGAACACAGGCTTTTTTCCCATACTAAAATATTTTGTAATTTTTTGTTAGTAGCTAATCCCCTTATAATTAAGCTTCTCCCAAAGAGTTTGGGTTCTTTCCACCAGAAAATCACAGAGTTGAGATGCAATTAATTTTGCAATTTTGTTCATCTTTCTTTCATGTTAGTTCCTTTTTTCAACCCTCCACTCTACGAGTTTGGTCCTTTATGACTCTAAATTCTTCAAATTAAACACTCTAGACCTGGGCATGAAAATCTGAGCGAGGAAGTGTGCAGGTGAAATGTAGCACCACTCAGATTTGACATCTCGTGTCCTGACTCTTATTTGTCTCCTACTGTTCTGCCTGGTTCAGAACTGAGAGGTCTTCTAGAGTTCACATGAACAAAATGGATCGAGCTCCATATACCGTGTGTGCAAGAGTTCCCAGCAGAATAGGCATCTGTTCTGAGCATTGCTTTAAAAAAACCTGAAAATACTAACAACCCTGACAAGCATAGCAGAAATTGTGAAACAGAAGCAAATACCCGTACACATGGGAACAAGCTAATATCCAGCCCTGTGGTGACCTCACATTAGTACTGTGGTTTGTTCTTCTTCCTATTATTCTTCACTGAGTTTTCAGATACCCATTTCCTCTCACAGCTCTTCCCCTGACAGCCTACTTGTTCCTCAACACTGCACTGCTCAGTACATCTTTGATCTGCACCTCTCTCGAGCAACCCACACAGCGTGCATTTTGTACTTAATCCTCTCTGTTGTTTCAATTTACATTGTTAAAGCAGCCATAAACTACTTTATGCTCCTTGGGTATGTTTGACAAACAAATATTTCCTAAGGGCTTGCCTGGTGCGGGTATTCTTCCCCTGGTCAGGAATCACCTACAAGATTCACATCTACAGAATTCAACGAGTTTAAATTCTCCACCATCCCTTGGCATGGCGGTGCATGGAGGCTGTGATAGGGCTTGACCAGTCGTTCTTCAAATTTCCATCCTTCCCAGGGTTTTTCATGCTACATAACGCAGAATTGAGGAGGCCAAAGAGAGTATGGGAGTGAGAATATCAATTTGAATTTTATCTTCCCTTTGACAAAAAGAGGTGTTTGAAAGCTGAGAGATGAGCCAGGGCTCAGGGGGACCTTATCGCTTTCTACAATGACCTGAAAGCAAGGTGTAGCCAGGTGGAGTCAGCCTCTTCTACCAGGCAACCAGCAACAGGATGAGAGGACACAGTCTCAAGCTGCACCAGGGGAAATTTAGTTTGGAAATTAGAAAGAATTTATTCACAGAAAAGGTGATTAGACACTGGAATGGGTAGGCCAGGGAGGTGGTGGAGTCACTGTCCCTGGAGGTGTTTGAGTAAAGACCGGACGTGGCACTCAGTGCCATGGTCTGGTTGACCTGGTGATGATCCATCATAGGTTTGACTCAATGATCTCAAAGGTCTTTTCCAACCTAGCTGATCCTGTGATTCCTTGAAGGTAATATTTGGTTGTGACACAGCCGGCTTCTGTGGCCGGTCCTCTTAACTAAATTGTTATACTGTTATTAAATCAGAAGAAATAGTCTTCTAAGATTAGTAGGGAACACTTGCTTGTATTCCTCAAGTGTGATTACCACACGAATTGCAACAGAACTATCTTTAAAGAATGCTGTGCCCTCTCTCACACGTTTCACAGACTGTCCGTGCCCAGTAGGCTTGGCCTCCACCTGCGCCTGGAAGAGCACACCTTGCTTTGGTTTAAGCGGACACAATCGCGAGGTGACAGGCTCCGGGCTGTGCTGGGTTAGGGAGGGTGAGGGCGCCGTGCGGCGCCGGGCGCTGAGGGCGAGGAGAGCGCCCCAGGACGGGCACGGCCGGGGGCGCCAGAGAGCGAGCACAACACACGCCCGCCCGGCCATGGCGGCGCTGATTGGCGGCGGCGGCGGCCCGCAGCCACGAGC
>VYXC01003637.1:962762-979376 GCA_013397175.1 Platysteira castanea | reverse complement strand
TTTATTTTTATTTTCCTTTTTCCCTTTTTCCCAGCCGCTTCTCCATGTTTGATGCAGAGGGTGCTGCATCCCTCGCCACGGGGCTCTCCGGCCCCTTTACCGTGGGAAGCGCAGGCCCGGGCCTCGCCACTGAATCCTGCTGGACGTGGCCCCAGGGAGGGGACACGAGTGGGGCCAGAGGCGGGGGGTGTAGCACCCACTGCATCCAGCCCTCCGCATCCGGGGCCGAGCGGGCTGGAGCTGCCGTCCAGGTGCCTTCTCGACCTTTCGTCTCCACCGCCTCGGTGTGTCTGCGGCGGCTGCCGTGGGGATGCTGGGGAGAGACAGGCGAACAGTCCGGTCCGCTGGTGGCATCTGAGTAAAACTTGTGGGTGACTGTACTGTTTTACTTCTCCTTGCCCAGCGAGTGCGACTGGCTATGATGTTGAATAGCAGATATTCTCTTCTTGAGGAAACCCACTGACCCTCTGAAGTGCCTGTCCTGGGGGTGAAATTTCACCATAGAAGAAATTTGACCATATGTTTTCTGGCTAGTGGAGAAATTCCTAGTTCATGCTTAAGTGTTTTTCTCTGGGCTGTTTTATATGCAACCTAAAATCCAAGTAATTACTCCTTTGTGTGAAGGTGCTGACAGCAGGATTTTCTGTATGTGTTTTAAGTAAGCCGTCTGAAATACCACTTCAGATGCTACTTTTCACTGTCATGTTGTAGCCTGATTGTAAAGAACCTCGTTCTTTCAGGTTTGCAGAAGGTTGGGAATTATAGAAGTTGATTATTTTGGACTGCAGTTCACTGGCAGCAAAGGTGAGAATCTATGGCTGAATTTGAGGAACAGGATCTCCCAGCAGATGGATGGTTTAGCCCCTTATCGGTTGAAATTGAGAGTCAAGTTCTTTGTTGAGCCACATCTTATCTTACAGGAACAGACAAGGTAAGTAAATACGGCTGTAAGTACATTTAATTTAATACTTTGCTTTCAATTTCTGTAACTTATGAAAGTGATTGCACACAGGTTTTATTTATTTTATGGTGATTTTGCTTGACTTTTCTATGTAGTTTTAAAATCTTAGTGTTTTTGAAATTCATTATTACTTTTTTTTTAGAAAAATGTTATTAAATTGGCAACATTCAGTTTTGTGTAGCTACTAGTAAGTAATGAGTGTGAGTAATTTTGTGAGCACTTAGTGCTGGCACTGGAAGAAACTAAGCTCTCAGTAGCAAACTTTTCATATGGTATTTGTGTGTCCGATAGTAACCTCTGTTCTGTGGTGTTACTTTAGGTCATTCTGAACCACTAGTACAGAAAGGCAGGAAACAATTCCTCCCACAGTGCAAAAAAACTCACTGAATTCCTTTTTGTCTGGTATTATGTTACAGTAACTTTCATATAGCTACAGGCCCTTAGAGGCTACAAAAGAAACAGCTGTCTGGCTGCTTCTGTGGCTGTTCCTCTTAACTAAATTGTTGTATTGTTATTAAATCAGAAGAAATAGTCTTCTAAGATTAGTAGGGAACACTTGCTTGTATTCCTCAAGTGTGATTACCACACGAATTGCAACAGAACTATCTTTAAAGAATGCTGTGCACATATGTATTTAATGCTGACCTTCCAACTACTTTTTCCTGTTAGTTTTGGATAGTACAGTTAGTATGAATGGGGCCAATTGAAATCTAGTGTTTATATGATAATGCCAAAACCCATTTTCACTGCTTACCTGAGTTTGGTACTCTCAGAATCCTTGACTTAGTACTTTCAGAATTAAGACCATGAATACAACACAATGCTTCTGCACAGAATGTCTAAAGAACTTGATCAGAGGCTGACAGTCTGATTTGTTGTTTATTTCATAGGAAAAATGTTTAGAGTTTTTTTTAATTTAATTTGTATGGAAGGGGCTTTTAGGGAGCAGTGGTTCCAGCTTATCAATATGGTTGAAGTTTTCAGAATGCTGTGGTGGTAGACCGTGGTTGTCCTGGATAACAGCTCCAGTTAGGCAAATGCATTCAAACTGAATTCCAGTTTTCATATACTTTTGTTTAGGAAATAATGTCTACTATCCATGGCATAGCTTTGAGTACTTTTCCTTAAAGAAACTTGTCCTCTTATTTAAATATTCTTGGTAAGTATAAAACCAAATTACAAATGGGATTTATGTAGAACAAAAGGAGCCATGCAATTTCATACCTGATGAGGCAGAAGAGACTACCCTGGGCATGTTGGATGTGTCTCCACTCACAAAACAAATCAGGGTGAAAATCTGAGGAAACCTGAAAGTGGCATTTTTATGCTATCATTGATGAATGCTTGTTCAACTTTACAAGGCTTTTGCAGACGTCTGTGTCCCTGCCTTCAACACTGTCAATGCAAGACTTGGCAGGAGGTGGAAGTTAATAGAGAGGTTGAACTGGTGAAACATGCCCCAAGGGCCTCAAAGGACCGGCTTGTGTAGCTAAAATGTAACAGAGCTTATACACCTACATCAAAGCAGCAGGTATTTCTCCACTGTAAAGATGATTTAAAGGGATGTAGGTGGGGCAAGCTTTCTTTTATGTATTAATTAAGACTGTTCTGAAACTAATATTTTTAGCAAACAATTTTAAAATTAATCCAGGCTTAGGCATCAGAAGTGGTGTACTAAAACCAAATACAAGTTGTATGTCAAGTTGTAATATCTGCCTTTTAGTTGTGTGAGCCCACTAGTCCACATTTAGCAGACCTAGAATTCCAGTGTCTGTGGTAAATGTCTGTTCCCCTGCATCGACACTGAGTTTTAGTAGACTGACTTTTTTTTCTCCTCAGGTCTGCTTGAGGTTTTACATATGCATGTAACTGTGAGTTTATACTTAGTTTGTGTGTAGACATCAAGGAGAAGATGAAAAACTTGTAAACCTGTTGCCAAACTTAAAAAGCAATAGATATATCATAGAATTGCAAGGATTAGCTGTACAGTTAAAGCTGACACATTGTTTCATCTTTATCTGCAAAGTCTTGATGAAGAAAGTGATGGGTATCCTTAGTTTCCTTTAGCAGTTATGTCCATATTTGATGTGTGGGGTGTTTCTGGCAGAGCTGTTGCCTTGAGGTCCTGTGTGTGAAGAATGCTGGGGAAATTTTCCAGTCATTTGCTTGCAGCCTCTGATCCTCTTTTCACATATAAATTAGATGCATGTTGAGACTGCTTTTGAAACCTGAGAAGCTGCCAGTAATTCTAAATTTGTTGATATGCATCATGATTATAATAGCAAGCGTTGTGACTGAGTTACCAGGTTCTTTTCTGTATACTTTGGAAGCTTTGCCAAGCCCAGTTGCAGTGCTTCAGTCAACCCTTGCCTTGCACTTGGGTTTAAAACTCTGGTATACGTTTGTTTGTAGCAATTTAATGTTCAGGTTTCTACATGCTGTGAAAGCCAATCTGGCAACAAAACATCGACCTCTGCTTCTGTTATCTTTAATCAGCCCAGTGGAAGATTGCAGCCAATTTTAATATTCCTATACAAGGCAGCCTTCTGACTGCAGAGCACAAAGACAAAGCAGGTTATAATTGTACCTCCGACCACTGTGGCAACAAACCACCTTCACTAAGTGCTTTGGGAATTTGAGAATTGCATGGAAAAACCCTTTCTACTGCACTTTTTTTACAGGGTTAAAAGCAGTTGATTTCTATTCTTCTTTGGATCTCAACTTCTAGGGTTTTTATTTGACTACCTGGTACTGAATTGCACCACATGATTTCAGAGTTTAGAATTGTTTTCAATGGAATAAAAGTGCTTCAGTGCAAGAATGTCATTCAAGTTTAATCTGCTGCTGTCAGAGTTTTACAAATAAGTCTGAGATGTGAACAGTGTGCTGCTTTAGAGGAGTTTGAAGAGCTATATGTTTTCTTTAGCATGGAAAATCACATTGGCTTGAAAAGGATTGCTATCTCTTTACTGAAAGACACATGTGATGGTCCAAGATCGAGATCGTAACTCTGGCTTGTGTTCGTTTTCACTGTTTTCTGTATTTCTTTGATAGGTCGTGCAACAGTTTGGGGGGGAAAAAAAGCAAACCTGCTTTTCACTTCTTTACTGAATGACTTGTGGGTGGTTCATGTATCAAATGTTGTGAAGTGTTGAATTGCAGTAAGGAGCTGGGGCTTAGAGAAAGGATTATACTTCACTAATCGGAATTTTCAGGAGACTTTTTGACGGGGGGTGGGGCCGAGAGGAGATGCCGGCAGCGGTGCGGGCCGGGTGGGTTCTGCCGGGTGCGGGTGTCGGGGGCAGCAGCGGGGCAGTGACCGGGAGTAGCCCCGGCCCGGCGGGCGCTGGGGCACGGCCCGGGAGCCAGCTCCGGTTTGGGCTGTCGCACCGCTGCCCGGGGCAGAGAGCTCCGGGCATCAGCCACAGGCTGTCGTGGAACATGGAGCAGAGGAGTCTTGAAACTTGCACCTTTTAACAAGGAGCATGTTTGCTGAGCTGCCCAAGAGGCCAGTGGTGTCTAGCAGCAGCCTGGGAGAACGGTGGGTTTAGGTTTTAAATTCAACCTTATTTGTCTTGTGTAGCACGACTGAAAACTAAATATTCACGCGTAAGCCATGACAGTTTAAGGCATGATCAAATTCTAACACTATCATGAATCACTCAAAAGAGCTGCATTTTGCCAGCCTTGAAAGTCACAGTTACTGTTTGGGAGGCTGTTAAAAGTTGAGTGATGTTTGCCAGTATTTGAATCACATTTACAAAGTACACTTTTTTGCTGTGTTATCCTGTTGTATTGATGAATTAGTTGAAATTAAGAATGGCCTTGTAAAATCTGTTGAGCAGTCAGATACATGTAGTAAGTAGAAAATGAGAACCAACCTATTACCCTATGGCATTGGGTAGCCAGTGCAGCAGTGACGTGGTATTTGTTACAAGGCAGTGAAAGTGTGTGTGGTAGACACTGGGCTGAGTTTAATGGATCTGTTTGTCTAAATCAGAGTTGAAATGCAGCTGGTAACCTTTTACCCACTCTGCTGAGAGCACGTAAGAACAAGGATACTGAGGAGCATAAAAAAAGAAAAAACATTGCTTTTTTTCATGTGGGGTGGCCTTGTCTGCTTTTAAAAACAGAATTATATTCAATAGATTTAGAGATCTTTATCAACATATTTTTACGGAGAACAATTACACCTCTTAATTTTGATTTTAGACTACAGAGCAGTAAATTTACTTCCTAGTAGGAAAGAACCTTAACCTGTGGTAAGGAATCATACTGAAAAGAGAACAGGTAGTTCCTTGGGAGATATGTTAAGATTCTTGCCAGTGGTCTGGCACGAGAATGAAGTTTTTTTGCTATGCTTCTAGTTTAGGAGTCATTAGTCAGATGCAGATACCTCTTTGGTAAAGGATTGGGGTTTGCCACTTCTTCCACTGACAGCTAAGTTTAGAGCTTAAAATTTTTAGCTGCCTGTTTGCTCTGTTTTCCTAGCCCTGATTAAAAAAAAGTAGTAGAAACTACTAGTAATAGTGCAGAATGTTGATTCCTAATGCACATAATTGTCTTCAGTGAGTTACAAAAGAAAAGTTGATCTTGTATTCCATGTACTCAACACTTTTCCTCATATTTTTTTGTGGAGTTGCTATTGCCAGTTCATTTGGATGAACACTAACTAGGTGGTTTGCCCCCTCTTGGAATTCCCCTGTAGTGAAATACTGATGTCTGTGTTTGGTAGCAGTGTTCAGTATCACCAGCCTGCACAAATTGCTTCAGAGTGAGGCAAAAAGCAATTAATGAGATTGATGTCTGGGTTTGTGACTTTGGTTTGGTAGCTATATATTTTTGTGAAATGGACCATCTGCTGAAATCTCCTTGCAACCTCCCCTTTCTACAGTTTTTGTATCAAATTATTTACATCCAACTGCAATACATTAATCATACCACATTTTGTTTTACTGCGTGTTTTATATGCACATAAATCTTAAATTATACTAAAAACATGGATCCAAAAAAAGAATGCAAAGTGAATATAAAATCACCACTGTAGCTAGTGCTTGAAGAAAGTCTGTGATCCTGTTCTAATTGTAAAACTGCCTTTTCTTCTTTTTGAAAGGAGGAAATCTGTCTGGGCAGTGACTGACAAAGTGTAGCTTTGGCAAACCTAATGTGTTGCACTCTAGTCAGTATTCCTATATAGTGTTTTGAACCACCAAACTCAGAGGTAATGTTCCCTAATTGAATACACAGGTATGTCTAGGTAGCATGAGGTTCAGAGGGGAAGGAAAAGCTATTTTGGGCTACAGAGATGGTTTTTCGTACCAATGCTGTCACATGTAGAGAACCTGGGCTACAATGGGAGGTTCTGTTTGTCCTTAAAATTGCCACTAGTTGATCAATGTCCCAACACATCTGGCAGGTGTTAAGATGACTAGGAGACACGATTGATGGGCAAAGTTCAGAGCTGTGAAGATTTAAAGACTAAATGAAGCTTTGGCAAGGGTAGTAAAAAGCTGCAGAATGTGCTAAGAATTCGGGGTGGGGGTCAGAACAGTCAGACATACCTTTTGTCTGACTTCAGTTACTTCTCAAATTTATAACATGTAATATTAATGTATCAAGTGCAACTGAAATGTGAATGATGCAGAAACAAAACCATTTAGTTTTTTATATGGTGGACAAACTTAAGATTTTCTACCCAGTAATGTTGGAACCTTTAGGGAACTTACAAACAGTTCAGTTTTTAGTTTTAACAGCTCATTGTTCTAAAATTAGCTTGGTAAAAATTCCATTAAGTGTAAAATACTAGTGCTGAAATAATTCCTTGGAAAAAGTGTATCCTTTTACTCTACAACCTGACTATCTTTAGAGGTGAGAAAAGTCTTGAAAGTTTATCATAGCTAGAGGTTCCAAGAGAGAGGAGGGATGGTAGATTGTGTATGAAGCGATTAGGTCACAATCTAATTTACAGAAACTTACATAAATCTGTGACATGACCAGGTTTTCTACAGACAGTCTATTGGGTCCTTTAGAATTTGCAGAATTAGATAAGGAACTGCATCAAGGCTCCTAATGCTTTAGTTTTGCTGGAGTGTGTTCAGCAATAAAATCACATTCTTACGCCTTTTTCTTTAAGGATCAAAAGACTTTGTTTAGTTTTGTGGAAAAAAAATTTAATCTGCATTTGTAATCAAATTGTGCCTAGTGTCATGTTTCGGACCTTTGAAGAGAGATGATTTCACAATGGATATTAATAGAAGTTTGAAGGCATGCACTCTGAGTGCAGCTGGATGGGCTAATCAAAACCATTTCTTCAGATGTATAAAATGTTTGTAACCCTCACTGGCTTTCAATTTCCAAATGCCTTTCCTTCATCAAACGCACTTAAAGACTCAAACAAAAAAACCCCAAAACCAAACAAAAAAGCCCCAACACACACAAAAAAACCTGCAGAGAATTTGCTACCTGAACTTTGGTTCAGGGCAGCTGCTCCAACAGATCAATGTGAAGTCACTCACTGTCCTGTTATGGGTGCAGTTTAGGTTATTTAGGTGCAGATGGACTGTTAAATACAGGTGTTTTTTATCTGTTTTCTCTGACTTAATAAAACAGCTTATCATAGTGTAAGCTGGGACAAGAATTTCCATAACTAGTTACTTTGCAATAACTGTCCTTTAAATGTGCTGTTTGTTCTATTTATTGAAAAAATGCAAAGTAGTTGAATATCTGTGAGATATTTTTCCTTATGTGATATGAGCCAGTTATGGGAAGTTACTGCACATTAGCTGATGTGATGCTATTTCACATTGTGCCTTAAACTCATTTCTCTTCCTATGCCATTACTGGCTTTGTAGTAATGGAACGTGACAAGCCATGCATCTGCTGTATCTGTTTCTGTAATTCATCTGTATTTGCAGGAGCAATATTTTGGTGTTCACCTCCCCTTGAGATGTCAATAACGTCTTCCCAGCAAGGGGACAACTCTTGACTTTACCCTCTGTAGTCAGTGCTGTCATATGCAAAAAACCCCTGAAGATACAAGAATTTAGGTGTGGTAGTTGTAAATGTGTTTCAGCTAATGAGAAAAAAATTGTCTGATCTTTCTTTGAAAATACTGTATTTGTAAATAGTACTTAAAATTACTGGAAATCCTATTCTGTCAGAGGATCAAGAATGCATTAGAAGCTGTTATTTTATGAAATGTTGATTGGAGTTAGGGAAATACCTACTATTTGAACTTATTTTGGCCCTAGTGTTTTAGTAATTTATACTGAATTCTTTAGATTTATGGACTGAGCACCAAAAAGATTCTGTACAGCTAAATCATTTTAAAAGGCCTTTTTGTGGTCCAAGGCCAAGGAGCCATGACTCTGGAAGGTAGGAGAAATAGATGAGAGGAGAGGTTTGACTCTCAAAGAAAAAGAGCCTAAACAAAGAATAACCTGCTAACAGTGGAATCAGCTCTGTTTGAAGTTTTGGTCTCCTTGCAACCTAAACTTGCATCCTGCACAGTGTGAGGACAGTGGCTTCCACCAGATCCCCTCCAGAACTGCTGAAGGGTGTAGGTTGATGTTTAGACTTCAGAGTGATGCAATTAAGCACTTGCATCACAGCTATCATGATGCTCTAGCAGGACAAACGGTTTGCAAAGGGAAGTGTTGGAGCTGTGGCTTGTTGCAGGAGATGGACTGTAGGGAAGCTTACAGGATAATTTAATTCCAATTCTTTTTCTCTGATTCAAAAAGTTGTGGGTATGAGGCATCTTTTGGGCTGGCATCTTCCTAGTTGCAACATTTACCAGTAGAGCTAAGAAAGAACACAACTTTCCCAGGTTCTGTAATTGCTCATAGTTCTGAAAAAACATCCTATTTGCCCTGTTGTACAACCGAATTATAGAATGCTACAACAGAATATGTGTAAGATATTATTCAAAATTCCCACTGTAAGGAAATCACTTACTAGCATCTTCAGCTTCAGTGATGAGAGATTCAATACAGAGCTTCAGTAAAGCTTTTCTTAAAAGTAGATTACACTTCACTTTAGAAAAGTAAATGTCCTGTTCCTGTGGCAGCCAAGACACATCCCTGTGGGTGCTAGGCTTCATTTATTGAAAGATTCTTTTCAGTGATACATAACTCTGTGATGCATAATTCTGCATCTGGATACCATAAATATGTTGAATCTTAAAAAGAAATGGTAAAAAATTTATATTGTGTACCCTGAGGGAAAATAAGGATGATTCTATAGACGTTAGGGTAGCCCACAGGGGATGTTAACATGCTGCTGGTAATGTCGGTGAAAATGTTGATTTGTCTGTCAAGTGACCTATTAGATAATTAAGAGCAGCTTTGTGAATGTTCACCAAGCTGTCAAACCTGCCTTGGTCTCAAGTGCAAGGTTTGGTCTGACAAATGATTACACAGAAGCTGTTTTTCTATTTTATTCCACAAAGACTTTTCAGATGTTTCAAGTCATTCTGTTAATCATGTCATTGGAAAAACACCATGGCTGTAGTGGCAGGGGCATTTCCACTGTGTAGACAACGTATGGCTTCTCCTCTTGCATGACAGAAGTGTGTATGTTTTCCCAATTTGGTTTTGTGAAATGCGGAATAACTTGTAAATGGCAACAAAATATGTAAATATAGGAAACTAATTGAAATCTTTCATTGATATTTTACTCACTAAATTGAAATTACTAAGTGGCCTTAGGAGTTAAAGCAATTCTTATTCTTGAGATATTCTTGATGATGGTAAAGTGCTTGTTTCTTTTAGTAGTTCCTTTAGATGCCATCTTCAGTTGGAGCTTCATGTTTAAGAGTTAAGTGAAGAGTAAGATGGAGGCCCTTTTCTTTCCCTTGTGCCAGACTTTATCTACAGGGTACATTCATTGCAAATTCTTGATTACCAAACATAGCTTAAATGTTACTTGTTACATGTCTTGATTATGGATGTCATGTAATGATTTGTGTAAGCAAATGTTTCTGATTGTGTTGCAGGCATATGTTTTTCTTGCATATAAAAGAAGATCTTCTTGCTGGTAATCTTCAGTGTTCTTCAGAACATGCAATTGAACTTAGTGCATTGTTGGCACAGATGAAGTTTGGAGATTATAATCAGAACACTGCCAAGTACAATTATGAAGAGTTGTGTGCAAAAGAGCTCACCACTACCATTTTGGAGAGGTAAAAAGTACAATGATCTAGTCTCTTTTTTGGAGACCAACAGCAGAAGATTTTGTTATGCATTTAATTGCTGGTGCTATAGTGTAAAACAGTAATTTAACAATAATAGCTTTGAAAATCAAAATGCAACCTGAATGTTTGATGTTCTGATTTCAGTTAAATTTTTAAGCTCAGTTATGAGGTGGTTTTCTATTTTGGTTTGGTTTTTTTTTCTTGTGAAAACTCTGGTACTTGAGGAAATACAGGTATATCTAAGTACCTGGAGCAGGGTATTTAAATTGTAAGTATCTTAAGACCAACACTTGTGAATGGAAGAATTTATCTGGCTTAGTACCCTTACTCTGAAAAATAGACAGAATTCTGAAACACCTTCATAGCTCAATTCCTGAATATCAGGAAACATTCAGTGTGTTATACTTTTCTGTAGTGTTCTTTTCACTATGAACTTAGTGGTAACTCAGGGAAATATTTTGGGGCTGGTGGTGTTAGTTGGAAAGCCTTGATTACACGTAGCTTTTTCTAAGCAAATGCACAGTATTTTCTCCTTGACATTTTCAGGATGTTTTGGAAATTCTCAACTATTTCCAGTTCACAACTGCTGGAAATCTATAGACTGATAAAGCAGGTCGGGAGCATTTACTAATCTGTTTAACTAGGTCATCTAAAAACCCGTGTTAAAACAAGCTGCTGACAGTAACGGCAGATACTTGAGTTAATTCACCTATTCCTAATCTTTTTATCAACAGCATTATTACAAAGCACAAGGAGCTAGAAGGTCTAAGTCAAGCATCTGCTGAATACCAGGTTCTACAGATTGTTACAACACTGGAGAACTATGGGGTAGAGTGGCACTCAGTGAGAGATAGTGAAGGGCAAAAACTCCTTATTGGTGTTGGACCTGAAGGCATATCCATCCGTAAAGATGACTTCAGTCCAATCAACAGGTATGTGTTTTCTGGAACCATTTGCATGATCAATTTTTCAGAAATACTGAGTCTTCACATAAATACACAAAACTGCTCTGAGAGTTACTAGAAGTGACTGTATATAGGATCTGAGGACACTACCTGCTTGTAATCAAAATAACAAGTGACCTTAATACTCTTGATTTTTATATATATTTTTGAGGCAGCATCTTCAATCAGCATTGCTGACTGCCATCAGAAATCATTGTAACTTCTGATAAAAATGCACTGTAGTAGTTTGTGGAAAATGCCCTTAGCCTTAAAAACTAAATAACTTTTCCTTTTTAATGTTAATTTATAGGATTTCTTATCCTGTTGTTCAAATGGCAACTCAGTCTGGGAAGAATGTATATCTGACTGTTACCAAAGAGTCTGGTAATAGTGTGGTTGTCTTGTTTAAGATGATCAGTACAAGGGCAGCAAGTGGACTCTACAGAGCAATTACAGAGACTCATGCATTTTACAGGTCAGTATTGCCCCTAGAGTCGTGTGGTGCTGCTCTTCTCCAGTGTTTGAACTAAGTGCTTAAGCAGCCAGCAGTCTGACTGCAGTTTGGAAATACTCAGCAAAATGTCATTACTTTTGCAGCCTCTTCTTTGCTCTTAAGTCCAGAAGCTGAACAGGTTTTTGCTGCTTTCCATTTTGTGGGCAGTAACAAGAAAAGTATGCAAAATTTTTCCACTAGGAATAACAACATTTCAGAGTATAAACTTTTTATGTTCCTTGATACTTAATAAACAATACATACATTTTTTGTTCCTATGTAAGAGGGAGAATGAGAGCAATGGGAGATCCTGTCATTCAGAATGTAGATCCTTTATTTGGCTCCTTCAGTTGTTACATTATCCGTATGCCACCTTCCCATCCCATTTATTTAAACCTTCTTACAGTTCCTCTGTCCTTGCTCACATGTTCAGGATTTTGCTTCCTGCCAGCAGCTATCCATTGTCTCTATCCTGTTGCTCTTTGAGGTGTAGGGGTGCTATACTCATTTGTTGGTGGGCAGTTTTTCATCCCCCTTTCATGCTTACTGTGGTGTCCAACACTGATCAGTCAGACTAGCTGTCAAACGTACTTAGCAGTGTTTTCTTAAAATTAGCTACCACATACCAGTTCCAGTTACTTTTTGATCCGTGTCTCTGCTTGTAATTTCTGCTGTCCTTTGCAGTCTCTGATTTTAATTTAAGCAGAATTTTAGTTTGGCAGTAGCATTTGGCCATAAGATTAGCTCTTGGACCTTAGGCCCTGTGAGGCTGTAGTCCTTATGTTCTGTGTTGGTGTTTTCTTTCCTCTGTTGCCTAGAGAAGTGATATGCCTTAATAGGCTTCTGCAGATTCAGCTGTATCACTGAAATACATGACAAGCATGGTTAGGGTAGCTGAAATGCACAGTGGCAAATACAAATGCCTTCATTCTCTACACTGCATTCACATTGGTTCCCTTCAGAATGACATACTAGTATATAAAGTACTGTGTGGAAATTGGGCTAAAAATATTACTTGACTCTATAATAAAAATTGAGAGCCAAGGACTCTTAATTGGAATTCTTTAAGGTAGTGTTTGGAAATGCCACATAGAGATGTGTTGCCAGGCTAAACTGTGGATTAAGCAAGTGTTTGCTGTTTGTTAGCATAAGTCCTTTACACAGGCTGACTCCATTTTACCAGACACTTTCTGTCTTACACTTTTCAAAATAGAGTTGTCATGCAAAGATAATTCAAGAGCTTAAATATTATCTCAGACTGTTTCATTTGCTTTTATTTCAGTGCTGTTACTTCAGCTTTGGGAACAAATTACTGCAGGATGGGTCTATTGGCATTAAGTAACCACGTTTGCATTTGTCCTGTTGCTTTACAGGTGTGACACTGTCACCAGTGCTGTCATGATGCAGTATAGTCGAGACTTAAAGGGTCACCTAGCATCTCTATTTCTGAATGAAAACATTAATCTTGGTAAAAAATACGTCTTTGACATTAAAAGAACATCAAAAGAAGTTTATGATCACGCGAGGCGAGCTCTTTATAATGCTGGCATTGTGGATCTTGTTTCAAGAAGCGATCAAACCCCTCCAAGTTCCCCCCTTAAGTCTTCGGAAAGCAGCATGAACTGTGACAACTGTGAGGGTCTCAGCTGCCAACAAACAAAAGCCCTGCAAGAGAAGCTGCGGAAGCTGAAGGAGTCCATGCTCTGTATGGTGTGTTGCGAAGAAGAGATAAATTCAACCTTTTGTCCCTGTGGCCACACAGTTTGCTGCAAGTCCTGTGCTTCCCAGTTACAGGTAAATGCAGTGCCATTAAGTTGAGTTACCAACTTGTGTGGAAGGTTTGTTTTTTGCATATTTGAGGGTCATGGATTAATATGTTTGTGTCGATGTTCTAGTAAAACTCCTAGAATTTTGTTTGTCGTAAACTAATTTCAGAGAGTGTTCTGTCTGGATGATGTGCTAATGTAATTTGCAGTGTGAATAAGAATGAGCTGCATGCTTCCCACCATACCCTGTCTTAAATATGGGATGATGGAAAAAGTGCTCTGTTACTGTGTATGTGAAGTCTGCTGGAAGTGCAGAGACTCTCAAAATATGAAGTAAACTAATTTCCCAATGTTCTTCCTTTCCAGTCATGTCCTGTTTGCAGATCTCGTGTAGAGCATGTCCAGCATGTGTACTTGCCAACCCACACCAGTCTTCTCAATCTGACTGTGATATGATCTACGTACACCCTTTAACTCATCATGTACTCTTCAAACTGCACTAATAAGAAATGCAACCATTGATTGTGAAGAAGGCAATCACTCTGGCACCTATCCACGATCAAAAGCAAAAAATACTGCATTTTTTAACAAAAATATTACTTGTTCAGTATGTCCAAAATGGTGTAGGACATCTTCTAAGAGTAGAAGTGTAATTGATTCATGTTACTTAAAGAATGATCCATAAGTTTGTAGCACGGCAGTGTTGCCACAAAGCTCGGTAACCCTGGAGAAATGTGGTGTACACACGCAGATGTACCTGGCGAAAGCAATGCAGCCTTTTCTTTTACATGCTCTAAATCCTTTTTAGTACAGTTGCACTGTTTATTTTAATAGTAATACTTGCTTTTACACATACCAGTTTAGTAAGGCTCATAGCTTCTGCTTTTAGTAAACTGCTTTAAAGAGGAGAGAACTTTTTTTTAGAAATTAGTTCTTAAACTGAAGTTACAAGGCTTCACTAAGCAGCTATGCTTAACTCAGAATTCTATTAAATAGAAAACAATTCTGAGAGAATAGCTTAAGAAAGGGAGGACAAGATTGTTAATCTTCAAGTGTTGAGGGTGGGTCAGGAAAGTCTTGTGGTTGACAGTGTCCTATGGAAGCACTGCTATGGGACTTCATTCACAGTTTTCAGTGGGCAGGTTACTCCCAAGTTTCCCACAGTCCACTTTTGGCTGTTGGTCTTGGGAGGTGCAGTCAGCTGCCCTTCAAGTTGGCTTTATTTTTGGATACTGATTTTAAACTATTAAACTTGCACCATTAATCTTTAAGGGTTGTGTATAATTTTAAATGCTTTCTTCAGTTAGCATCTTTAGCAGGAAATGACCTACCCAATAAAATGTTTTTGATTTCCACCCCTCTACATGGGCATTTTGGGCTCTGGTTTCCTAGTGTCTTCTCCAGGGTACAGAGGGAACTGGAGACCATGTTTGGGTGCAATACTGGCTTAATCAAAGCTAGAAAAGTACACTGTCACTTTACTGAGATTTTCTGACTATACTTTTCATATTGCCTTAATGTAGCAGTAATGTGTGTTTATGCATCTGTTTCTTTGCACAGACATTTTGTCAAAATATTAAAACTCTACTTTTTTATGACACATTAGCATATAAACCTTACTCTAAGAGGGTATTTATTTTTTCACTTTGTAAAGAAAACTTTGTTTCCTCATGAAGCAAGAGCTTTGTCCTATATTGTAGGCAGCTTCTGTCTTTTTTATATTCAGATTAATAAAGGACTTTAAAAATCTTTGTGTTATTGCTAAGACTAATTTTGTTCTGAAATTCATCCAAGGCATTACTGAACTGAAAACACAATACAGTGTTTTTGTGTTTGCAGTCTTGGATATTTTGTCATGTTTGAGGTAATGAGGTTTTCTCAAGTGCATGCAAAGGAGGGAAGAAAACGGACATCTGTTACAGACAGTGAACTTTAGAACGGCTGACATATTCAAACTGTAGCATGGCCTTCAGAACTGACTTTGTGAAGAACATTTTCTGCAGTAAATGGCCCCAAATCTATGGAGTATATTCCAGGGGAATGAGAGAAATTAATGCAGCTTGAGAGTAGAGAGTTGGAGTTTCAGCAGTCCTATCTAGCAAGTTCTTAATTACAGATGTGTTGGTGTCTTTCTTGATTGAAGCTATTCAGACTTCCTAACTTAAAATTCTCCTTTCACATTATTGAAGAGATGGTGCTTGCACACTTCCAGGGCTGTGCTCTGCCACAACAAGGAAGGAGTGGGTGTACAAATGTGTTCAGAGAAGACTGGATCCAGCTACTGTACCAACATACAGTAGTGCTTGAGCAAACCTTCCTTGCTTCCCAAGATTACAACCAAATTGTTAGTAATATCTAATCCATTATCTTACGGCAGCTGGATGAAATGGATTGTAAATTAATATAAAGAGATGTTAATTCAGGAGTCTGATTTACAGCATGCAACATGATCAAGCTGTTAAAATAGGCAAGCATGAACTCTAGGTCCTTGTTATTAAATTGACTTTGTAATTAGACCTTGCTAATAAAAATAATTCCAGTACTTAGAACTCTAATCAAGGTAGGGTTTGAGACTGGTTATTTGGCAGTGTTGGAATTTGGGCAGAGCCTGTGACTTCTGTAAGCGTACCCTGTTTAGTGCTGGAAAGCTGTGCAGAGCAGCAGGCCCAGGCTGTGGCGTCTGAGTCCAGGCAGGAGCCTGGCCTGGTGCAGGCTGTGCCTGAAGCTGCTGGGAACCTGGGTCTGTGTTGGCAAAGCAGAGTGTGCAGCACAAGTGACAGCTGATGGACTCAGGGAGTCAGGGGGGGTCCCCAGTCAGTGTGGGTTTGTGGCTTTTTTAATGAAATGATCTTACCTGTTCTGAGAATTGAGCAGCAGCTCACCTCTTCCAAGTGTAAATCATCACAAAAGCCTCACTTGGTTTATATATAAGAAGAAATTTGATGTAAAACAACGTAAGAACAGCTTTGACTTGTTCACAGACTTCTTTGTTCAGAAGCATTGCTTGAAATGTTGATCATGCTCTCCTAGGAAAGTTTTGCTTAACAACGCTGCTGTGACTTGTGTTGCTCAATGTTTGTAGGTCGAGTACACTTTATTACAAGGAGTAATCGTGTTTGGTCCACGTGAGCTGCTGAGTGCTGTGAAGAGGGTAAAAGAAATAATAGGAAATCTTGAACTCCACATGGCATTTAATCATGCTGCAGAAAAAGTCAGGTCCTGTTTGCTGAAGTGCTCTTATTTCTCCTAAGATGCTT
>VYXC01003637.1:949494-962735 GCA_013397175.1 Platysteira castanea | reverse complement strand
CAGGGGGGAAGACCCCAAAATCCCAAACCAGAAAACAACAGCATGGTTTGTGGGAGTAACTGGAGTTTGTGTCCTTTACCCTTCTTCCTCGGGAGCAAAGCTTCATTTGGCACCTCTCACACCAAGTCAGCTCCTGTACCAATGTCTGCTACCCAAAGCTGATACAACTCTGCAAAAAAAACTCACGGAACATTCAGTTTTTATTTATCTTCAGAATTGCAGTGCAGCTGCTGTAATCCCACTGGGTGTGTGCAATGTCACTTTAAAGGGCTATAGTCTCAAATTTCCACCACAACTACAACCTAAATGGGAAAAACTCACCTTCGGAGACAGCATGACTTGCTGGGTCAATTCAAGCCAGAGCCTTGCTAGTGATGTGCACCTCCTGAGGGTAGAAAAGCATTTAAGAGCAGCCCTGTGGGGAGAGGGTTACATGTGGGAGAACTGGAGAAAATAGATTCTTACTAAAGTAGTTACACTTGAGTGTTAGTAAGAAATAAGACAGGGCTGTGAAGTCCCAGACTTCCGCTGGTATCTCCATGGCTTTCATCCTCCCCTTGCTGTACCAAGGTCTCTGTTTCTGGAGAGCTCAGTTGGTGAGGGGCTTCAAAGGCAGCATGTTGAGATGTTCCAAGCTACAGCTGTTACAAAAGCACATCTCCATCCTCCAGCTCGTAGTTGCTCATTTCAAGCTACATACAAATGTTCAAATGCTAAAGAACCGTGGAATGAAGGCTTCTGTATTTTAAAATTATTTTGGTTTCTTCCCCCAAGTGCCATAAAAGCATGTACACAGCAGCATTCATGTATGTTGAGATTTATTTCCTTGTTAAATCAGCAGTGTTGCCTTCATAGGAGAATGCCCGTGGGGGAAAATTCTCATATGTCAGCCTACACTGTTTCACTTCACAGCAGCACACTGGCAAGTTGATCAAAGACAGGGAAAATAACAGCTCAGATTTCCTGTGTATGCTTTTGAACAACAAACTTCATGGAGTGTTAAAATTATGAATTGACAAATTTTAGCTTCAGTAATGCCTGGTCAAACATCCTTCTGGAATCACCACCATCACCATTTTCAGTGAAAGAATGTTGTAGTGCCAGGCAAATGCTTCAATCACTTTTTACCCTCAGATTCAGTGAGCTGGAGCCTGTTAAAACAGAAAGCAGGAACTGACAAATGGGTTTTAAAAGTAAAATTATGGAGGGGAAAAAACGTACAACGGGGTACACTGCTGGAAGAAAGGTGGACTTTCCAAGGCAGGGCCTGAGTGCGGTTTTGATGGAGGAAGCGTGGGTGGGGGCTCCTGCTATGGGGTACAGGGCTGTGGCTTCCCCTGGGACAGGTGGCCTGGCAGGAACACCACTGCCCCTTAGCATGAAGAGCTGGGTGGGATGCAGACTAAGAGAAGCAGGAGAGGGCCAGGCAGGAGATGAGGCATGCTGGGGCACGCAAGCTCCTGCCAGGCCAGTAATGCCCCAGGGAAACTCCCACTGGAGCACTCTTCAGACAGGCCACAGCCAAACCTCCCTGTCTGCAAGGAGCCCTGAGCATCACACGACTTCAAGGTAAACCACCAACTGGAACTCCATGGTTCAACGTGACCTTCAACAGCACTGGATGGTAAAAGCTAGCATGATTTCTGGGCCTTCTAGTTTCCTGGAAAGGGTGGTGTGAGCTTGGAAGAGGCACCAGGAGGAATGTTGAGGAGGGACTCTCAGAGCCCTGGCTAAAGGAGTAGCTGGTTGGTGCAGTAGGAGGAAAACACAAATTGTGACAACTCTCAAAACTCTCTCCATGTGAGAGTGGGACCCAAGGGATGCAAAAGAGTGAATGGGGCTGGTGCTCCTGGGTGCTCAGGGGTGGTGAGCAGGGTTCAGCATGACCTCTGGTTCATACCAGGACAGGACACTTGTGGGGGCTGGCCAGCAGCAAACTTCCAAAGCATTCATGCGTATGCCAAGTTCCTGAAAGAAAAAGGTCAAGCAAACAGACCATACCAGCTTTCCCAGAGCTTAATAACAGGTCACTTGGTGATTTCTCATCAACTAAAAGGCAGAATTCATTTCAGCTGCTTGGAGGCTGGGGTGGGTGAGGAATCAATCTGATCCTTAAAGCTGATGCCTTTCTCTGCCTTCACTTTGACCCTCTCCTGAGTGACCTGATTTAGCATGTCTGCTATTTGCCAACCCCTCCTTATTCTTGAAGACTCTTCTGTTCTCTTACCAGAGATTTCTGAAATTCAGGTTCTGAAGCCAAACCTTCCTCTTCTAGCAGCTGTTCACATAAACTCTGCTCCAGGAAACAATCCGACTTGCTTTGGCCAATCCTGTCCAGTGAGGATGACACATACACCAACCTCCACCTCTTTCTGTGCTTTGTCAGGGGTGCAAAGGGCACTATCTCTGGCAGCAAGAAAAAAAGAAAATCAGTATAAAATAATCTTTCCTCTTCCCAATGGGGTGCCTAACTGAGACCAGTTGTCTGTAGCTACCCTGTCAGGATCACTCAGTGGTTCCAGTGGGAATAAGTAGGTGGGCCTGTGTATGAAGGGGTTTGCCAGCTCTGTTTTATCCAGTAGTTGGTGTCTGGCTTCTCTGCGTCTTCAAATCAAGCCAATGCAGGTAACAAGAGCCAGTAACATGGCAACTTTTCGCATAAACAGGCTTGCCAGAGCCAGATCTTCCTCTCTCCTGCCAGAAAGCTGTTTGTCTGAGGAATCCATGCATCTGGCACCGAATTCCAATCATAGCACTACAACTGCGGGAACTACAGAGACATTGGCACCTCATCTAAAGAGACAGTATTTGTTTTCCTTGTTTAGAACTATAAATAGTCAATAGAGGACTCTCATTCAAGCAGTATTGATGATTGAAATAAATCAGGCACAGAGACACAGCCAAAAATTGGACTTGTGCTACAAAGCCAAACCAAGTCTTGCTTCAGACGCTGAAGTTCCAAAAGGGCAATGCAAAAAGCACGTGCCCAGCAGCAAACTGGCCCTGAAGGTACACTGACACACCAGGTGTCCGTGTTTGACCTTAAAACTGTTTGTCTGGGTCACTGTTTGAACTGGAATTTTTTTAAAATGTTCAGCTCTGCTGTGGTTTGAGCATCTGACTTCTTCCTTCCCCTCTCCAAGACCCACAAAGTGAAGCAATACTGGAGTGGCCTGAGAGCACCCGGCCTGAGCAACCCACTGACAACACCGTATATGCTCTTGAAGGGCAGGTGCAGGATCTTTATATTTAGCACACTGGAAGTGGTGCATTACAACCTTATCAGGAGAGCTCTCCAGCCCTGGGGGAGGCGTGCATTTAAACCTCCCTTGGGATGAAGAAGTAAATGACCACAGTGAAAAATGCCTCTGCTACAACAGGAGGAAAAATACTTTCTTTTTAAGAAGAAGAGAGGGGGAGAGAAAATAGTTTGTGGTTTTAAGAATAATTGCCAGCCTCTTCTTGGAGAAGACTGGTAGGAATAAAAGGTGTGGAAAAACTTTTGGAAGGAAAAAAGAGACATAAATGTGCTGCCACAATGGATGCTGTTACCCAAAAGACCACGATGCTGGGTAGGTTCCCAAGTGTGTAAGTTCTGGCATTTCCCCCTCAAGTCCTGTTCTTATCTGAAGAGTTTCCCTGAAAATTAACTGCCATGTCCTGCAAGCCAAGGTCATCAAATCATAGAATCATGTAATTGCTGTGTTGCAAGGGATCTTAAAAATTGCCTAGTTCCAACCCTGTCTGCCATGGGCAGGGACATCTTCCCCTTGAACAGATTAGTCAGAGCCCCATCCAACCTGGCCTTTGAACACTTCCAGGGATGGGGCATCCCCAACAACTCTGGGCAACCTGTCCCAGTGCCTCACCACCCTCACAGTAAAGAATTTCTTCATGATATCTAATCTAAACCTTCCCTCTTTCAGTTTAAAACCATTTCCCCTTGTCTTATCATTGCATTCCTTTGTCAAAAGTCCCTCTCCAGCTCTCTTCTAGGCTCTTTTTAGGCACTGTAAGGCTGCTCTAAAGTCTCCCTGGAGCTTTCTGTTCTCCAGGCTCAATAACCCCAGCTGTCTCAGCCTGTCCGCATAGGAGAGGTGCTCCAGCCCTCTGAGCATCTTTGTGGCCCCTTCGTGGTCATTATTTCATGGTCATGGATTGCAAACAATAGTTCCCCTCTCTGGCAGGGAGCTCTGTAGTGATTCAAAGAGGCAGAGTAACACCAGAAACTGAGCACAGCCTAGTGACTGTAAAATCAGCAGCACAGCTCATGCTGAAAATCATGTCCTTGAGCGGGAGGGGAAAATGTGACTGTGGAAAGAGGAACTAACAAGGGTAAGGAACAAGTGACAAGAAGAAAAAGGGAAACTCCCCCAAAACTGAATACCTTGCTGCGGTTTCTAATAATAAATTGCACCATATCATGTTTCTTTCCTCACTCTTGGCTATGCAAATGTTAAATTAACAACCCCAAGCTGCTAAACCCTGCTTTATGTAATACAGTCACATAAAAACAACATTGTTTTGGCATAGATACAACCCTCATGGCTAATCCTCAGCTGAGTGTTGTCTCCCTGGATTTCTTCTAAAGACTAGAGTCCTTCAGGATTGCATTAGGGCACGTTTGTCCTTGGAGCCTTTCATTGCACAGCCTGTTTGTGAAAGGGATAGAGCACTGTTGTATGAAACACTCTGCAGCTTCACCACCACCTTACTGGATATCCACCAGTAAGTATTATCCACGTGCAAGATGACATTTCAGTCTCTTAGGACTATTTCCTGATTCCCCCACATGGTTGCAAACTCCCTTTTCTATGTCCAGTGCATCCCTATCAAAATACATTTATCTGAAGGTTAATTTCCATGGTGCCAGATATCTTAGTGAAAGGATACTTTCATGAAAAATGTCTCAAAATGTAATGTTCTGGCTTCAGCATGGTACTCTGCCCTCCACAGCCACCAACTGCTTTACTTGTAATCTCCTTGTTCCCTCTCCCTCCACGAAACACTTCCCTGCTTATCACTCCTGGCTCAGTCTCATGTTTCTGAGTGTCCTTTTCTGCACTCTTTGTTTCTTGGATCCAAATTCCAGAAGCATGCCAGCTTCCTCAACTCTGTATCACGTTCTGCCTGCATGCTGCTCTATTCTTTGCTACACAGCAGTATTTCCCCTACTCTTAATTCAAGCCAAATCCCCAAATCCCTACAGTCACCTACTGCATTTTGGTTCTTCCAACAAATTGCCTGTCTCCTCTGATCTTTTGCCTTTTTCGCAAAGGACATCGATGCATTTTTAAAAACACGAGATGGCACAGCGTGGGTACTTGGATCTCTGATGAACTGAATATCAATGAAGCAAGCGACAGCTGGCCTTCCAGATGTGTAGTCCAAAACTGGTGATGCTACTAATATCTTTTTGAAGAAAAAGCCAGCTAGGCACCTAAAGTACAGTAGGTAATTCTGGGATTTTCCTAGTGATGTTCTTGAACCTACAAAGGCTTTGAGAGAAAACGTGTCTCTAGCTAACTCATCCAAGATAAGAAGGAATTTACAGCAATGTTTTCTGAACAGTCTCCAATAAATCAGAGTTGCTCATTGTTTATTCCTCCTAAACCTTTGTTTCTCTCTACTGTCAGTGACTTAGCCTGCAGCACACTCCAGTCTAGACTGGAATTTTTGGTTCTTATCATCTGCCTAAAAGATTTTTTTATATCTGTATTTCCTCTTAGTCATCTTCTTACAAGGTGTGAGAGTTTGACACAAATATAGGCCCAAGGCCAGTGTTCGAGCTGTCTAGACTTTGGTCATGATTTTTATCTGTAAGGGACATTGAAGCAAAACCAGATAAACCTTCAGCTTGGGCACTCAGAGTTGAGACTGTCACCTAGTTCAGGATCTCAGCTGTGCAGAGACATGGGCATGTCTCTTGTTTTTGTTAAATAGTGAGACATGTTCATTCCCCCAGCACTCATTCTTTCCCCCTGGTTTTTAATTTGAAGAACCAGGTAATTACTACCTTGGAGTTTCCATCCTCTGGAAAATTCTGTGCCTTCCTACAAAAGATAGTCCTTTCTGTTGAAAGAGAAGTGCTCATGGTGGGTGAGTTAACTGTGCCTCTTCCCTTGTGTTTGTTTTCTGCAAAGTGAACATTTTCTCCAGAGCTGCTTAGGGCTGCAGGAGGTGGGTCATATGTCTCATTTTGCTGTCGGACTCTTTACATGGACATGAATTAGGATGTGATATCAGTTATTGTCTAAGCTTTACTTCTCTTATCGCACCAAACTATACATTCCCATCACTGCTGCTATGACCAGCAGGACTCCCAGCTCCTCCATACTGATGTTAACCCAACTGGACTGTGTAAAGGGGCATATCTGAGGCCCTATTTCATGGTGACAGTGATATGAGAGGACCTTCACCTCAAACATTAAGGACTGATCCAGTTATGTCTTTGTCTGTACATGGTCCCTGCTGGCATTTTCCTTGGCACAAACGCAGTGTAAGGCCAAACTGCCACCAGGAGTAGCTGACAGGGATGGAATACGGCAGCCTCTGCTGCTCCACCTGGACTGCCAGGCTTCTTCAGCTGTGCAATGGGGTTAGAGAAATAAATGGCTTGGGTTTACGGAAACTGAGTTCTCTGGTTGCTCATGGACTCCTTGCATGGTTGCTAATGTGGCTGGTGTTAGGGTAGATCTTCAGTGAGGATCATCATGTGCTGGAACAAAAGTCCTCCTTTCCCTCCTGGCAGGCTTGTGGTGGGAAAGGAGCACTGGGAACCTGCAGGAAAGGACGTGAAGCCCTTTAGGTGGAGAAAGTCAAAAGCCCACAAGATATGAGTGCTCCAGGTCAGCATGGGGAATGTGCTGTGGAAGATGTACCCTAAATCGTGGTCCCAAAGCTCAGAAGAAATATTCCAGTTGAAGAAGGACACAGGGACACCAGTATCAGGTCCCATTGCTGACAGATTGATGAAAGTTGCGTTGAGGTGACTACAGAGGCTGCATATGCACAGGTACATGCATGCATCACCACTTTTGCTGATGCTACACTTTGGTTTTAAAACACTGTACAGCTACTCTGACAATGACGTTTGAGTGTTTCCATCAGGTTTCCTTCCTTTTAAAAGGAAATTATTTAAAAATCATAAAATGTATTTGGGCTAAGAATCTGAACAACATCTGAAGGAAACCAAAGGAAATTCTGTGTTACTTGCAGACAACTGCCCAGAAAATGGAACGGGCACTAAGGAATAAGTGAGATGGAAAGAATCTGATCCTCTTCATTAAACTGCTCACTCTTCAACAACAGATGGTGTGTTTGCGAGTGTTTGCTGTTAAGGAAGTCAGGGCCCTGGACCAAAGAGAAAATATAAGCCACATTTAAGTACTTGCATATGTTGACTTTTGGAATCATTTTCAGCCAGATATAATGTCAGACATCTATACACTGACCCCTCAGTTTTGTCTGCCTGTGCTTTTATTTGTCTGTCATTATGTTTGTCCTGTGACCCCACATGGCAGCAAAATGTTCAGTATTGTTTTACCATAAAGAGCAAACAAGCTCAGACAACTACTTAAAAGAAAGGAGAACTGCAGCTCATGGAAGGTTTTGTATAGCAGAAACATTTTAATATAGGCAGGCGGCAACGATTATTATGTCTGCCTATAACACTATTCAAATAACTGTGCCAATTTGCATCACTTAGAATTGATTTTACTGTGTTGCCTGTCTGTTTCAGACTGATGGAGGTTTTTTTAAACCTCAACTAAAATTTTCTAAGAATGACACGAAGGATAAATATGTTGTTTTGCAATCCTAAAAGATCTTGTTTACGCAAAACCCTTGTGTGTGTGCCATCCAAATGATATAGATGCATGTATTCACATATATCTATGCATCCCTGCATATATATTTTTATATATTATTCTGTCGTGGTTATTTTTCTTCCTACCCTGCCTCACTCAAATGGCTCCAACTTGGAGAACATGCTAGCATCAGGGAGGGAGGAGAAAACCAGCTTTATGCTTAAAGCAACAATTCTCAGGGCTGCAGAGCTGGATTTGATTTCTGCTTTTTCGTGGAGCTCCCACACGATGCCAGCCATGTGAGGTAGGATGTTGTTCCCTGGTTGTTAAAACACATTTACACTGCAGATGGTTGTCCTGAACCTTCAGGGCAGCTTCTGTACTCTCCCATGAGTACCTGCAGCAGGCGAGCCCCGTGCTGCCTGGCACTTCCATCTCACAGCACCCCTACACCTTCTTCTGCCCCCAGACCCTACTGTGCTGACAGGCAGTGCCAAGGGGGGAGAGAAATTACCTTCTGTAACTGGATTTTCAGCCAGATCTGACCAAAGTCAGATTACATCTGAGCCAGTGCTGTAACCACTGGGCTGTTTGATTTAAATATGTATGTCAAAATTAATTCCACACACCCCCACCCCACACCCCCTCAGTACATTTTGTCTTCTCTTTGCATTAGGCACCTCTTCCATATATTTTCTGCTGAGTGCATCAGATTCTTCTCCCTATGCCACAGTAGACTGAAATTAGTCTCGGATGCAGGGAAATATATTCCCCCTTCCACTCCGTGCACACCTTGCACACAAGCCCTCCCAAGAAATGGAGACAATGTGCAATATTCTTATCACTCTGATTCCCTCAGGTCCTGCCATGAGCACACCAGCAGTGCCTGTAGTTCCCTCCCCTTCCAAGGAAAGCAGCACAGCAGGTCAAGAGTGTTGCTTCCCCAGAAGAGATCGGGGGCTTTGCTTCCTTGAGCTGAGCTCCCTCTGCAAAATCACCACAGCCTGAAACCCACCACCGGTGTTAGAGGTGCTAATGGGCAAAACTGACATTCCTGGTTACTTTGGCAAGGCTGTGTTAGTACAATTTACTCCAGAGACTGGATAATATACCACCTGCTTTCATCATCAAAACAGGTTTTTTTCCCTTTTTTTTTTTTTTTTTTTAATACTAGGTGAATCCCAAAGGATAGAAATAGATGAAAGAATAAAAAAAAATCAGCCATGTGCTGTCTTTACTGGAAGCAGTAAATTTATTTACATTAAAATACAGTATTAAACCTCATTCTTCTATTTCACTGTGAAGCAATGGGAGACTTATAAGCAGGATTTTTCTAAGATTTTTTGAAACAGCTTCACAGCCTTACCCCTGTCACTGATACTGTCAAATTGGCATACTGTATACTTTGAAATGCTGTGCATTGCACAGTCAGAAATCCCACATGGATTTATCCAGCAGGCTTAGTGTCATTAGCCCCTTACAGACAGGCTGCAGTGCTGAATGAGCGCATAACTTGACAGAGGTCATCCAAGGTAGCAAAGACCTCACAAGGGAGCACAGATTTCATAACAGCCTCTCATTTTCTGAGCGTTGCTGGGAAAGCAGCCTGGATGCGATGCGCTCTTGCTATCGTTTCCTTTTGCCTTCAACTGTTTCTATTGAGAATGCATCTGTGCATCATAAAAAAAAAAAAACCCAAACATTTATCAGGCATTTTGTTGTCTGTTTTCTGATCCCAAAAAAGCTACCTGTCATTTTCCAGAGTCCTTGCCAAATCTCAACATAGCTTTTTTTAATATTCGTTGTAATTGTGTTAACATGTTTGCTGAGCGAGCACTCCTAGCCTGTGCTGACCGCTTGGAATTCAAAATTAGCACAGTAATTATATTTCACAGGCTACTGGTCCATGGGAAATTTCACCTCGCTTGTGAATTTGCATGTTCTGAAATAGGTCGGAGAAGCAGATGGCTTTGAAAGAAGAAGCGAAATAAAAAGGACTGGGAGTCAAGACTCCTGTTTTGCTTATTAGATTAAGCCCTTTACGACAGGGTGAGTGCTTCCATCCAGTTAGGTGGTTCACTAGCGCTGAGTGAATCATCAAGAGTGTCTCTGGAATTTTCCTGGAGGGTATTTTCTGGGTAGCTTCCAGGAGTATTTATGCACAGTGCATCCGGAAGCACTGGCTTGTTATTCACTGCAGTTCCATCAGGGAGTTGGAAAAGAGCAGCAGATGAGCCTGACATCTAAAAGTCTAAGGGCAGAGGATAAACAGTTTTCTATTACCATGATTCTGAAGTTGTAATTAAATATAGGCATTGCCAACTGCACGATCTGTTAGATAACTGAGCAAACATATCTCTGGGGAAGCAACCTTGGCCTGAGGTATTTTTCTCACTTCTGTGGACACAAGAAATATCAACATCCCTATTCAAGCCCTTCTTTGATTATGATTTCAATCCCAGTAATTAAAGGCAGTCTCAATAAACCAAAGTCCCTCAAGGAACAGGAACAGAAGCCCACAGTGTCCCTCCAGTGTATCAGCACATTATGATATTTTCCCACATATTATGGCAGGGTGAAAAATAAATAAAAACACTGCAGAGACACACTACCTAATTCTGCAAGTGCTTTCATGCCATGTGCTGTCTGGGTTTGCCTCTTTCTGGGTCTCTGTTTTTTCTTTTATTTGCCTTCCTTCCTACATACCCACAAATACTTGATTTATTTCTCAGTTTGATAACATCAACAAAAAAGAACGGAATCATGTTAATGACCAGCTTTATTTTTGGAAGAAGCCAACAGTCATGTATAGCCAACTTGCATATGGAGTCTTTTGCTCAGTGAAGAGGCAGCACCATCTGGAAACCTGTCATGCTGCCTCTTTACATTTCATCTCCACTATGAAACGTATCTGCAGAACCATCCCATGGCCACAGTATATCTGCAGATACAACTGCACCACCAGTCATGGATGCCTGGAGACAACCAGCGGGCTCCTGATGTGAAGATCCGAGTCCTTTCCACTTATGCCGAAGGAGAATTTCTGCCGGCTTTTGGCTGAACCCAGGCCATGCTTATTAGGTGGCTGACCATGGATAGTACAGCGTATCAAAATTAAGGATCTTGGTTTCTTATGTGATAGATTTACCTGGATATGCCAATACTGTAATTTTCTCTTTTTCTTTCCTCAAAGTCTGCAGATGAAAAACAATACTCAAACTTTTCCTGATTGTTGTGCTCCTGCCTGGATGTGACAGACAGAGCTCTCATGAACCATATGAATGTAAAGAAGCTCCTACAGAAAGTCTAACCCAAGAATTCAGTTTTGTTTATCAGTCAGAAAGCAATTAGTAATAACACCATTTTCTTCTCTTAGGAAATGAGCTCCACCAATTAAGCTGAAATAGGTCTGAATGCAATACTTACAGATCTCTGCCCATCAATAGCACCTCAGATACACCTAAGCTCAGCCAAAAGGGCTCAGCCTAAAGGGCTCAGTCAGATTTCATTACCTGGAGGGAGCTTATAACAGAGAGGGAAAGTGCCATTTATATGGACAGAGAGTGATGGAACAAGGGGAAATGGTTTAAAACTAAGAAAGAAGAGATTTAGATTAGATGTTTGGAAGAAATTCTTTACTGTGAAGGTGGTGAGGAACAACTTGCCCAGAGAAGCTGTGGATGTCTCATCCCTGGAATTGTCCAAGGCCAGGTTGGATGGGGCTTTGAGCAACCTAGTCTGGTGGAAGTGCCCCTGCCCATGACATGGGGGTTGAAACTGGATGGTATCATCTAAGGTCCCGTCCAACCCAAGCCATTCCATGATTCTATGATTCTGTGATTTGTCAGAAGCTTTTGTGTGGGCTGGTTTCTCTGTGCTCTAATTTTATGCTTAGCATTGCAAAAATCAAGAACTGATTGTTTATTTATGACATTCAAATCAAGTGCACACTGAGATGGAAATGGGGGATTATTGTAATAAATATATCAATAATCCTTGTTAGTAGAAGCCTTGTGGCTTGCTTTGCCCGACAACGTTGTAGCACATTGTAAATTTTCTTGTTTTGGTGTTTTGATTCCCATTTGATTTATGTATAGAAAAAAGAGTGTATCAATGTGCAAAGAATGTATCCATGTCAAATAATTTAATCATGAGGTTGATATGAACTGCAGAACAATGGGATGCCTTGAGTGATTCATCTTATCATCAGCCTTGAAGTATTGCTAAAAAAAATCTTACAAAATTCACAACAAAAGTTATCTAAGAAAAATGTGACTTAATGCTGTCAGCAAAACTGTGTAAGGGAAACTAAAAGGACAGGAAAAAAGGAAGAAAAAAAATCAAGGGCATTTTATGTTGCATCTCAGGTTCTTCTGCCGTCGTAATTGTTTTCAGTGGACTGTGACTACATTGTTCTTAAATATTTCCAGGAGGTAAATTCTTTCATACAGCAGACAGGCAAATAAGAGTATAATAATTATTCAAGCTGTACAATCATTTCACTATATTTAAGTGTTATAGCTAAAGCAGATCAGAAAAAAAATACATCCATGTTTTTGCCCTTTTCTTGAAGTCTGTTTTTAATGGACAGTATCCCAGCCAAGTAATTTTTGGACAGAGTCTGGATAGGTTCAGGTCTGCCATCTTACCTACAGAACCAGCTTGCAGCAGACAGCCCATCACATCCCCAGCATCCCAAGCAGCCCTCATGCGTGGTTGTCATCTCATGAGAACAGAACAAGACCTGAGGATTTGAAGCCATTTTTACATTCTTGTGAGAACAAAGAGAAGAGGCTTAAAATGAGACTACCCTGAAAGGTACTTGCATGCTTTGACGATATTAAAAAGTGAGCCCTTGTAAGACATTTCCTTGAGAAACTAACAAGAAATGGAAGAAGAAAGTTTGCAGAAATTTGCTGTTTTAAGGATTTCGGCAGTCTGGGATGATTCCACCCATGGCAGGGCCTGCTGGCATTGTCACCCAGATTTTTGCTACAAGTCCAAAGGTCTGGCTCAAAACTCATGGAAGTACCATATGGACTAGCTATAATCAGTTTCTTTAGGTGGTAAATCAGAAGCAGCTCAGTATGATGCCATCCTACCTCTAGCTGTCAGATATATCAGCTGCAGAAACCAGCTCGCCGTGACCACTTGGCCTGATGTGTCACCAGTGTGCGCCATGTGCCTTCTCAGTGTTGTCTGTGTTCAGAATCATGACAGGAAGACAGAATGAGGAGAAGCTCTGATGCATCAAAGACAGAGAAATCATATTGCATACAAAAGCAGTTAATATGGTGTAATAGGTTGAACCTGCATGATGGACAGATTTCTGAACCAATCGCTTTCACGGTTTTGCACATATAAAACCCAGGCGGGGGGGGAGTGCACTTTGTGTCTTTGGGGCCCAAGGGCCGAGGGGTGGTCGAGGGTGGG
>VYXC01003637.1:926760-948815 GCA_013397175.1 Platysteira castanea | reverse complement strand
TTTTTGCAGTATGGGAAAACTGCAGAAAATTCATGGAAAAGATACCTTTCTTCACTTCAACAGATTTTTCTTTGGGTGGGACTGTTTGTTTGTGAAAACTATGGCACAATAGAAGAAACTTCCTTTCCTAAAGCATCAATAGACTCTTTAACTCTGACCAAAATACCATGTTCTTGTTTTGTTTTCACTTGTGAAAGGTTTATGGTAAAGGAAAAAAAACATTTGGAAAGAAAAAGTGTTTCAAAGGTTTGCTTTAATTTCTTATGAATCTTTTTTTCCATTCTGTTAATAATAAACTTCCTGTTATATTGCAACTGTTTAAGCGTGAACCTTGTTTTGCCCCGAAATTTCTTTACATTTTCCTCAATGAATCCATATTCCACTTATACACATAATTAGATTTCGTGTGTTTGGCATTTACACCAGCATCAAACCACGACATACGGCAAATAAATCGCCCAGCCTCCTAGAGCAGAGTTAAAGAAACGTGGAGGATCTGAAGCATACCCAGCACACTGCTCAGCTCATGAGCTGTGCTCTGGCCCCATAAGGTATTTGAGGAATGGAGCATGTGCAAGACACAGACCAATAAATGCTTTTCCAAGAGAAATCCAGTGCTTAACGTAGGCAAAGTAACAACAAATAGGAGCTGCTTGCACTCAGCCTACTCTTCAAAGTTGGAGCTACCCTCACCAAATAGTTTAGTCTGCAAAGCAGGCAGGTGAAGAAGTGGCAAAATCGTGGTTTATTGACAGATATGAGGAGGCAGGGACAGTCAGGCACCTTTGCTCCCGACAGGCATCCGAGTTCAAGCCACACCAACCTCTTAATTCCCCAGAATTCAGCCCAAGCAAGGTTGGCATTCGTGCTCTGTGAAGGCAAAGGCCATGGCTGACCAGGCCTCACTCTCCAGCAGCATAATTTCCAGGGCTCCTAGCCCAGATTTTACAGGCCTCCCTGCATAGCACTAACAGTGCTAACTGCTAATTTATTTATAACAAATTCCTAATTTATTTTTGGCTCTCAAATGCCGTAGAGAAAGAGGGAATCAGTCAGTCAGCAAGACTGACACACAGCAAGTATCTCGAGGGAAGAGAGTGATCTGTACTATTGCTGTTGACTTCATTTGGCAGTCTAGACTGCTTTTTTCCCTTCTGTCTTTTGCACAAGTTGCATCTAGAGCTTGAATTCATCTCATTTTAATGCAGGGTGCCATCTGATCACCCCCCAGGCAAGTAGTTTGAAGCTCTCTGATGGATGGGTTGTAGGTCCAGAGCCTCACTGAGAGCTGGGGCATGTGTGATGCTAATCTGGAGTACAGCTTTTGGTGCAGCTTCTTTCAGAGGAAGCCTAGATCCCATATGCCAAGCAATTTTGTGGACCAGAAAGGAGAATGAGCAGGGGGTTCATTTCAATACTATATTACTCTACCAAATCAAAATGCAACTGCAGATGCAGCCACAGATAAGGCATTTCATGTTACTAACCATACCTACTAAGCATGTATGTGATCACATGGTTCAACCTTATCTATCTGAAACAAGAGGAAATAACAAAAAAAGGACTCTGATTAAGGACTGTGCTCTTTGCAGATGTCTTTATGTTCCCTAGATAAAATCTGTGACATGGGTGATTTGGAAATATTGTGGGGAAGCGTGAAGGAATAAAATCTAGAAAAAACATGGAAATTACCCTAGTAGTAAAGCATTCAAGAACCTCTCCAGAGCCCTTTGTAGTTAATGACTGTTAATGGATTTTGTGAATTTCATTGTGTTTTACAGTCCGCAGCCTGTTTGTGAGAAGTGCTTGCTCTAGAGGTAGTTAGGGCTAGAGTTACAGACAAGTGAACAGGATATTCCCTTCCTTTGCAAAACCCATCAAGGCATGTTTCAGTCACCTGTTCCCAAACAACAAAGGTATTTTCTCTGATAGGATGTAGACCAAAGACGCATATCCATCCTCACTTTCTTAAAATAAAGCTATAGCCTGCTTCTCACATTAGTCCAGAAAAACAAGCAAGTCACCTACTTTCTTCTGTTTGGGAGGGTCCAGAATCCATAGGAGCTGAAGCACTATGGAAATGAAAAAGCCTTTTAAGGTATTTTTATGATCACAGAATTTATACACTGAGGCTCTAAACTGATTCATGAGACATTGTGCTCTCCAGTGGGCTGTCATTTCAAACAAGTTTTATTTAGCATGTTTAGGATATTATGAGTCATTTCACTGGCTCCTTATTCCCTGACCCAAGTCTGAAAATAAATATTTCTTCAGCTCCCCACTCCAAAAGAAAACCCAGGAGTGCCACAGAACTTTCCAGTGGCTTCTATCTGTGTTTCTGAGCAGTGGTTTCTGTGGGGAGGAGCAGGTCTATTGTCCTCTGCTGTTTACTTCTTTCTTTGTTGTCACTACAGCTGGCCATACTCTGAAATGGGTTGGGTTCAGCAAAGATCCTCAAAAAATTCCAATCCTAAGGACTTCCATGCATATTTAACCCAAAATTTCTCAAATCCTTGCTGAAAAGATGAAAAAGACAGAAACAAAAGAGTAGAAAATAATTTTAGCTTTAGTAGATGAACACAAAATTTTCACATGACAAATCATTTGGCTTTGAGATTCTTTACAACCTCAGTATAAAATCTATCAATAATCAGCTACTTACTCCTTAAACTGACCCTGCTGGTGTTTTGAAAATATTTGTTTGTTTAACAAGAAACTCTCTTTGAAATTACTATTTCATCTGAAATAGTCACATATGACATTTTTCATCACATTTTTACTTGTATTCCATCCCAGAATAGGAGTTGGGTGAGCAGGATATTTTGATTTTTTTCTGAGGTAGGATCTTACTAATTTTATTCCCCATGGGAATTCACAAAATCTTGAACATAAAAAGTTTGTGTTTCCTGAAACACCAGTTATCAAAAACAGAGTTTCTTCAGCCTTCTCTTTAAGTGTCCAAGTAGCTGGTTCCTCACCTGGCTGTTTCCCCATGCAGCCCTTTTTGAAAGAGGGGAAAGTGCTTGGGAAACAGAGGAAGAGGGCAGGTATTGCACTAAGAACGCTGAGATTCTGTTCAAGAATGAGAGGCAGCAGATAAATTCTCAAAATCTCCATCTTTCTCACCACAGAGAAAATCCTGTTCCCTTCTGAGTTATTTATTAGAGATTCTCTGTACAAAGGCCCCCTAATGGCTAACTGACCTCTGCAAAAAAGCAATTTATCTTGTAGAGGGGTTTTTTCTGTGTGGCTGTGTTAGCTTGGGGCCTCAGTCCTGCTAAGGCCAAGATCCCCGCTGCCCATGCTGCTTCACCTGCTGGCTTATTACCTGCATCTAGCCTTGAGTGAGTCTGTGGGCCTTCCAGGCAGCAGCACAGGCATGAAAGACTCCTGCTCCTGTATTACTGAAGAACCTGTATTATTGAATTACCTCTTTATAATTCAAGTGTTTCCTCTGGATCTAAAAGATGCCAGCAATACTGAATGGGCACTATTTGGGGTGAGAGGTCTGGAGGAAATAGGAGAGGCTACACTGGCACTCTGTGGGAGCTCTGCTGTGCTATGGCTGCTTATTGAAACAGATGAGAACACTCAACACTCACTTATTGCCTTTGATCTTTCTTTGCAGGTAATTTATATGAGTGTTTCTGGCTTTTGTGTGCTCCTGAGCATGACACTGATGGGCAAAGGAGCTCAGACTTCAGGCTGGCTGTTTACGGCACTGAAGACAAAGAAAGCTCCAAAAAAGGCTCCAAGTAAAACCATGTATGTTTCACCATGTGGAAACTGAGCAAGGATAAATGGCTGAAATCAATGACCTTTATAAATAATTTCCAAAGCTCAGCAGTTTCTGCTAAGTTCTGTTCAGCACAGACAGCAACAGGCAGGAGTTTGGGCAGGAGTGAGCCCTGGGTCAAGACTATAGTGAACACCACATAAATAGAGCACCAACCCAAGCCAGATCAGGTCCAGGTACTCACAGCTGGGTCCTGACTCTGCAGCCTGAATCTCACCTCCATCCTTCCACAACAAATAAATATACTTTTGTAACATTCCAGAGGCCAAAAGGCCCATTTCAGAGCCAAATTCCAGAGTGCTTTTGTCCTTTTTTTTTCAAAGGGCCTAACATTGCCTTCCCTTATGAAGGCAATTATGCTTTACAAAATGAATATATATAGCTGGTCCTGTTGTGGTTTATATCCCCTGAGCAGCTCTGCACAGTTGTTACTGGCATGATGCTCAACTTGGTAGTTCTGGCTTCGCCCAAATCTGTCCTTTTATTTCATGGCAATTCCTCCCCTCATCTTGCTTGTTTACTTCTTCAACTCTTTATTAGTTTCACCCCATTTAGACTAACAAGCTTTCAGGCAAATGCTGTCTCTTATTGTATGTTTGTAAAATCAACCCCTCAGCTGAACTGCTGTCCTTACAAACTATTTCAATATCGCTAGGAGTGAAAATTAGAACATTTGCACATCATGGAAACACCAGTGGTAAATCCAGTTAACGAACTTTAATTTTAATGCTCCTGATACCTACAATTCTGTGTTACTTCAGTTGCACGGAGCTACCTTCACCAAGACAGTTTCAATGCACCCATCCTGGCACAAAGAGTTTTCTTCCAAATACAGCAGCCACCATCTCTCTTCCTGTCAGGATACACTGGTATCCAGCAACATCTCCCGAGTTGCACATGACATCAGCTGCCTGGGAACTAGCAAAATTGCATCGCCCTAATCCTCAAAGCTTGCTTGAACAGATTTGCTGGCACAATGCCTGTGCTAGAGGACAGGAACACTTAAAATCACATAATTTTTTTGGCTCATTGAAATCATTCTGTTGCCCTGTTTTTCCATTGCCATTCAGCCTGATTTGCAAGCAATTTTTCTCAATGGAGTACTTCACAGAGGTTGGGAATATACTGTGCTCAATACTGTGTTCTAGCCATAAGCCGCATTGGTGTTGGTTTATTTTCTGGCACTGTCATCTTGTGAGTAACGCTTACCTTCCCAGGTTTTGGCACAAAATGCTTCCTACTTAGTCATCAGATGCCCAGTGAAACTTACTTCATTCAGACAGATTCTCTTCTTTTTTTTGTAGCTCACTTTCAGAATTCGTTTCTGCTTGTTAATGCAAGCCTCCGAGCATGCTGCTGCTGCGCATTTTTAAACACTCACCCAAATGTCATCTCTATTATTTCCAAACTCTCAGACTCTTTGGGGATAGCTTAGATGCAAATGAGCTGTCAAAGAAAGATTACTTGAACCAACATTCAGAATGACAAAAGGCTTACAGACTGCATGCACAGCACACGGCTTCCAGCTTCCCAGTAAGCCATTATTTGCCAAAATCAAGGGTTTATACACAGTCCAAAAAAACATTCAGCTTTGTTACAACGGGGCACAGTTCTTCTCCATTGAAAAATTTAAACCTCTTAGATCTAGGAAAACTCTGATTACCATAGCTTCTCAGATGTTGCTCAGCTACTCACTCAACCCACACATTCTTTGTACCTAAAAATTCACTTTAGAGCCTGTCTGTCCTCCAATAGGTAGAGCTATTTCTCCCTGTCACACACGTTTTTTGGAATGTTGCAGAGATAGATAAAAAGAAAAACCACACTCACTTTACCCTGCACAGCAATCTGAGAAACAGTGAGTATTGCTCTGACAGAACAAACTGGGACCCCTCTTCCAAAATCATGGCCCACATCCATGGCTGCACATGGTGTGATTCTTGGGGCTGTCCTGTGCAGGGCCAGGACTTTGATAATCCTTGTGGATCCCTTCCAATTCAGAACATTCAGTGATTCTATGATCCAAGAGGCTTCATGAGGAGATACAATGCAGTCGCTGAAAGCAAATGCATCATTTTGTGAAGCGCAGCCCTCTAACTGCAGATGGCACCCCTGATTCTGCTAAGGTGACACACATTTTGCTGAAGAGCTGATTTCTTCAGCAGGAAATAAGACAGCCCCAGAGACTGAGGGATTTAAACCAAATCCTGACCTGTTTTAACACTGTCTCAGTGTTACGCATGGGAGATACACACACTCGTGCACTCATTAAAATGGGACAGCAAGCCAAATTTGTCTCTCATACAACTACTGACATCAACAGAAGGCCCAGTGTTTGAACAGCAGCTGTCACAATTTGTTCCTTGGATAATATTTAGCCAAGGTTAAGCCCAGATAGAGATAGCAGGTAGCCTGCAGATACTCTGGTCTTACAATGAGCATTGAGCAAGTCCTGGAAGTGCAGGGTTTGAGGGGTAAACAAGATAAGCTTCATTCTAATTTCCTGTGTCCGCTGAGAACTCCTCTCTCCCACACTGGCAGTGGTCCAAATTATGCCTTTTTCAGCAAGATAGTAAAATATAGTTTTAAAAGGAAATACATACATTGCACTTTTCGTCTCAAGAGTCTGGAAAGTGCAGCTGGGCGTTAATTAATCAGCACAACATCTCTGCAAGTTAAAGGAATATTTTTATCCCCTGTGTGGAAACTGAGGCACAAGGAAGTAGAGTATCCTATAAAAGGTAAAAAAAGAAGTTCATCACTAGAGAAAAGAATTTGCCTAATTGGTGATAACTCTGGGCTAAGAAATACTCTGTGTAATTGAAGAAGATGAGTTCTGTGGTTTTCATGGTTTATTCCTGCTGAGAGATGCTCATTGCTCACAAACTGCTGAACCAAGACTGAATGTTATTCAGTATGTCATGCTCTGTTGGTCCTCAGCCCAAATCACTGCAGTCTGTAACCCTTGCCAGCACATATTTTGCCTTTACGGCATGAGAGCTTCAGATTTGAAAGTAGCCAAGACTGTGGCCCACTGTACCTTCAGAGATAACATCAAAGAAAGGGTGCAGCATGGTCAAATTTACATGCCATACCCTGTTGTCTTGCTGGTAAGTATTACTCCTTGGATAATAGAGAGACCTGTCAACCACTGATGCTGTTGTTCACAGCATATGGAAGAGTATTGTTTTCATACTTACATCACTACCTTTGAATGTGTGTAATGGGTGAACTCTTAACTATTTCCAAGACTCTGGATTCCTTCACATGTCCAATATAGGGCTAGACTAGGGTGTAGAACAGAATTGCCTCTCTGCCTGGTACCTTATTTTGGAATCTGCCACTCATTCTGAGCAGTGTCTTCCTACTGGTTCCTCGTGACTTTACATCTGCACCTCCTGACTCAGACTGAAATTGCTTTATTCTCTCATTTTACTCTGCATTTGTTCAGTGGTATGCTAGGGGTGGGATCCTTGGAACCAGAACCATCGTTGGCCCCGCTGTCAGTAGCAAAGCATCCCAAGAGGATGAGGAGGGGATAGGGACTGCATTTCCCTGACTACACTGTGTGCCCTGAAAGCCTCCTCTTGTGCAGAACTAGCTGGGGAAGGCAGAGAGCAGAGCAGTTACAGTCCTCTCAACTTGCCTGGTTAAATTTTCTCCCTTAAGAATGATTCACGCTGACCTAGAAAATGTAACAGAAATGGATATGTCGGTTACCAGGTTACTGCTGTGCCTTGCAAAATCATGGCAAACTCTTTCCTAAGGGATGAACTTTCACTCCGTGCCCCAAGTGATGCTGTCCTCTGAAGCACTGGGGTAACTGCAGTTTAAGTGGATTTAGTCACAGCACAGTTGACACTGCCTATAGGGTAGAAAAGGCGTGTGTGGAAATAAAAAGACCCTTCTGTGTAAAATGCAAAAAAGATTTCTGCAGGAGCTTAAGCTACATATCTACAGCTGAGCATTGGAGAAAAGTCACAGTGGGCTCACAAAACCCCCAGAAACCTCTTCAGCCACACTGCCAAATCTATAAATAACATCTTCATGTGTTGTGTTGAACAGAACAGCAGAATTTTATCTTTAAAGACAGAGGAAATGCACTGGGTGTCACAGAAGGGATGATTACTGACTTTCGTATCTGACTGTCACCAGTTTAGAAGGCTCTGCCTGTATTCCCAGACAACTTGAAACAACAGCTAGGAGGATTGTGAAGTTTGCCCATTGCTTACAAAGTAGCGACAAGTCTGAGACTCAAAAGGGACATTACAAATCTGTGTATTGCCACTTTGTCCACTGCCAGGACTCCTAATCTTTTGTCCTATATCTGTCTTTTTCTAGGGGTCTGTGTTATTCTGGTTCAAAAGCACTGCAGCATGGCAGAGATAGAATATTTGAGAACTAGAAAAAATAAAGAGAGGGAAAAATTTTTGATCTTAAATAAATAGCACTAGAGCTGCAACACTGGATGTATTTTTCTTTCCATAGTTAATTCAGTTCTAAAGAGGGATTTTCTAACTAATCTGCATTTTTTACAGAACTTGGAGGATTTCTACCATTGTGCTACAGACCTAGGAGATCACATGGCATAATTTAGGCTTCTGTCCCTACAGAATATACCAGTTCTTTGTTACAATGGTGATAGAAAAAAAGGACAAAAAAGACTGAACACAGGCCAGGAAGGGCTATATACCCTGGTGTTGCAAAGAGTCGTTTGGGGCATAGGTTTATTTGCTTTTATTCAGTCAACTTGTGTTAGCAAAAAAATTGCCAGGTCTGCAGGAGGTGGAGCAGCATCCAATTAAGTGACTAACCACATTATTAGTTGGACAAAGCAAACACTTTTCACCTGAAATGGCATGTATCTCTCTAGTGAGCCTGAAGAGATTAGGGCTCTGAGCTCTAAGGCTGTAATACTCCTGATTTCAGGGCTGCTGAGCATGAAAATGGCAGAAATCACCTGTGTATGGGAAACGTGGCAGCAAGACATTGTACACGTGAGCTCAAAACCTGGTTTTGTTTTTTGTTTTGTTTTGGTCTGGGTTTTTTGGGAGAAAGCGTTTTTGTGTGTTGTTTTGGGGTTTTTCAGATGCTGCTAAAAATAGCATTTCACATCCTTAGATCCTATCTGAGGCATAAAACCCTGAAAAAAAATGCATAGATATAAAATAACACATACTTCTCAAAACTGTGGGATATTTTTTCTCAGCACTGTTGTTTTGGTTATGACTCAGAAGTTTGACTTGTAAGGCAACTTGGCATTTTGTTCGCCAGAACATTTCTTATGCTTTGGACAATGCCCGTATACAATGATTTGGGAGCTGATTAGGTGGAGTGAGTACACTGAGTCCTGCAAACAGCACTGCTGGCAGTGCCCCAGATATATTCAAAACATTCACACCATGGCTAAGAAGAGTTGAAACTGGAGTATTTGCAGGTGAACTGGCCTGTGGCATGCTTGGCCTTGCACATCCCCAACCTGTGCACAGTTTACTCATAAGAACTTGGCCCTGCGTGTGTGATCAGGCAGTTTCCTTGCAGACTGCATGCAAACAGTAGAGATGAGTGGTAAATCCAGGCAAGGCAACAAGGTCAGACTTGCATTTCCCAGCACAGCCTGTATATCATGACTTGAAATGTTGTCCTTCACGAAGAAAAAAGCGGGTACTTGTGTTGTCTGCACTGAGAGGCATTTGAGGTAACACCAGCGCACCAACTCTGGGCTTTGCAGATGCTCAGCACGTCTCAAAACCAGGCACTTTATTTTGGTGCTTGTATACAACTGCCTTAGGGGTCTCATTTCAGAAATGCCATTTGCAAATTCAGTTCTAAATATTTTATCATGTCTATTCCCCTCAGAAAGAGCTGCACAGATTAAACGCAAAACGCTTGTAGAGTCTCAGATAAGATGCACTACTGACACAGAATGTATTGTTAATCATGATTAATTATTATTGTTCTGCTGGCCGACAGGCATCTGACTGACGGATACTCTCTAATCCCTATAGTCTCCCCAGATTTTCTTCCCAATTAGTGTCCTCTAGAACCTTGTAATCACATGCCACGCAAATGAACTGCATGGTATTCAGCCAAACAGATGACAGTGGATTGGGTGCCTTCCTCTGTCGCCAGCAGGCTGGAAGGAAAGAAGCGGGGAGCCACTGGACGGTGTAAATGCTTCTTTTCCCCGTCGGGAAGCGGGAACGGCAGCCGCGGGCACAGGGCGGGGGTGCAGCGCCCTCTGCAGGCCGCGCCGCCACCGCCGCGCACCCGGGCACCGCACCCACCGCGCCGCACGGCGGGGCTCAGGGATTCCCGGGATAAATCGCTTCCCTCCGCGCTGCTGACATTCTACATTAATAGCAAAAAAAACCCCAACAAGCAACTAACAAAACAAACCACACCAAAAGAGAATATTGGAAGATGTGGCATCACCATTGTCCAGTGGGAATCCCTCAGAAATGGCCTCAAGTTGCGCCAGGGCAAGTTTAGGTAGGATATTACAAAAAATTTCTTCACGGAAAGGGTTGTCAAGGAACAGGCTACCCAGGGAAATAGTCGAGTCACCATACCTGGAAATATTTAAAAGACGTGTAGATGTGGCACTCAGGGAAAGGGTTTAGTGTCGGTCTTAATGGATGGTCTGAAAGAACTTTTTCAACCTAAACGATTCCATGATTCTATGAAATACATTCAAGCACTGGCCACAAGGCAAGGCCAAACACAGAGGTCAGCTCTCAGCTTGCCCAGCCTGTGGTGCAAAGGTGGCTGTCTGGTTTGGTGTTCCCTGAGCCACACGAGCCCTGTGCCCATGAGTAGGGGTCTGTGGGCTGGGGCATCCCTACCTCCCAAACCCTCCCAGCCCACACTAAACAAATTCCAGACCTACATCCAGCCAGGCTGGAGGGCTCACAGTGATTACCAGCACAGCCAGCATGGTGCACAGACAGAGAGCACAAACTGTACCTGCCAGCATGGTTGGTTTTAATCATTTGGTCTAGCTGCAGAAATTGGCAAGAGTTGAAGAGACGTTTGCAAGTAAGAGGAGACAAAATTCTAGACAAGCTATAATTGGCAAAACTGAATGAGAACAAGGAGTGAGCTAAGATCTCCTTCACCTGATTAAATGATGCCTGGAAGTGTTTCAACGACACAGTAGGAATTTTTAAGTACTAGCCATATACACTTGTCAAGATTGCTTCACGACAAAAAACAATGCCAAGATTTCTTATCTGCCTGCCACTGAAATAAAATTTGACTCATCCAAAAGCACTCAATAAATTATAAATATAAGGTCTGTATCCTTCAGAAGAGCTACACCAGCTGAGGTTTAGCCTGTATTTCCCAGGAGTCCCATTCTATCTTTTGAATATCTATCAGTTCCTAAAACTTTCCTCGGTCTGTAGGCTTGGTGCAACAGGAGTGTTTGTGATGAAAAGCTTTCTTATATATGTACTCTGTATGTCTGTGTCCCTATCTTTCTCCAAATGTAAATCCACGTTACACTCCAGCATCAGAGGCAGGCTCCACCTGAAGCATAGACAAGCTAGAAAAAGCCTTGAATGTATTTTCCCTCCAGGCAAGCCCACTACTTCCCGTTACAGGCCACTGCTGGGCAGAGAAAACAGTGGCAAGCCCCCTCCCGGAAGGGGCTGCTGCACAGGAAGGCTCATTAGAAGCCAGGGGCAGCTGAGTGTGTCCCGGCATTTTCCCTGCCCTCCAGTGGGCACTCCTCACGGCAGCAAGGGCTCAGTGTCCTTCTCCTGCGTGGTAGGTGGAGTCTCTGTCACCCCTTCAAAAACACTGGGTACAGACGCCACCATCCCTCCAGTACCCTTCTCTTCTGACACTCAACTCAACTCCCACACTTATCTGATCAATTGGTTTCAATTATTTATTTAATTTAAACCACACGTGAGTCAACAAATTTAAACCTAGGGATTACTAGTTTCCATAGTCTAGAATGGCAAGGGAGACAAATAGGCTGTGGCCTCCATAGTACTGTCTTTCAAGAGGGAATTAACACTGTACCCTGCCTCCCTCTTCCACCTGATAGCTCTGCGCAGCCTGCTCAGCGAAGATTCAGAAACAGACTTATTAAATAAGAAAATGATCATCAACATTTTATCACCTTCTTCTCTCCAGACTTCCTGCTAGTAGCCAACAAAAAAGACTCAGAGTGGGTGGAGGTGAGCAGGGGTCTTTACACTGCAAGAACAGAAATCGGCTTTCATAAAGACACCTGACGGCCCAACAATTGATACAGTCTCTTAATACATACACTCACTTCATGGCAATTAGATCTGTAGTCTAAGCATTTCTGGACTTTTTGCCAGGAAAGAATTGGGAAATTAATGAAGGCAAATTAATTATTTGTCCCCATGGTTTCTGATGTGAGAATACAGCTGTTCTTTATCAGCATAATTCATTTTTAATGTCTCCCAAAGCTCAGCTCAGCTATATGCCTATGTTCTTCATATGCCAAGCTTCTGTTCTGATTAAATATCAAATGGTTTTTAAATATCAAAATGGTTCTGTATTTCGGAGCTCTGTTATGAGCTGTGGGGAAAGAAAAACAAGGACTCCTTTGATCGTACACACGAGTTTTATATGATGACACCACCACTGGCTCCTAAGGACATAGTCCCAGTTTACACTTAGGGAACTGAGGGAAGCTAGATTATGTGCCGTGACATATACCAGTCTGCTACACTGCAGCCCAAATGGTGGCTTGGAAAGTAATCAGAGGTAAAGAAAGATGTATTTTTACTACTGGGCACCAGACAAAGTGATTGAAGCGGATCATTTTCAAAAATCAGAAATCTGAATGTTTATAGACATTTATTTCTTCCTGTATTATCCCTCACATGACAGCATAGCCCCATACCTCATTTAACAAACTCCACAAGACTTGTTTGCCTGACCCCAAAGGGACACTGCAGCTCATCGATTTTCTTAAGTTCTTGCTCTGGTGAGCGATACATTACCTACCACCTGATGGCAGCGTGTCAGGGGGAAAAGTAACCCGCGTAGCCTGAAGTTGAACGCAAGAGGGTTCAGGAACGTGAGAGCAAATTATTGAGCTAAAATAATGAGGAATGAAAAAGAGGGAGTGTGAGGAAGTGCCTCTCCATGTTCTGCTTTCGCCATCAGAGCTCTCAAGGGCCAATTGTGCAGCCTTGGGTGGGTGGCAGGGCAGCACCAGAGAAGGAGCAGGGAGCGGCAGTGTGGGCACAGCTGGGAGCGGCCGCCTGCTCAGCTGTATTTACCCAGGCACTGCTGCAGCTCTAAAACACCAGGGTCAAGCGAGGGGAGGGCAGGGAAGGCAAGGGGCTGCTGGCCCTGTAGCTTAACGAGGCTAATTATTCCCTTTCCCACAGAGCTGGGCAGAAGGGCTCAAAAAAGCAATTGTGTTCTGCCTCTCTGAGAAAAGAATGAGGTGCTGCTTAGGTAGCTTGGAGAGGCTGATTATTGCTTTCCTCACAGTGCTATGCCTAAAGAGCATAGAGCCTTTGCCATCTAAACACAGTGGAAAGAAGGAAGAAAGTAAGACACAGGACTCAGAAGTCCAAAGAAGTATCTGTATGCTGGTCCTTTTTGCTCAGGATACAGGATAGGCACAGACTTAACAATGTACTGCAGGTGAACCGACATGGCAAATGGGAAAAGGGACCTGAATGAGATCTGGAGGATTAGACTGAAGCAAGGAAACTCAAGGGGAATTGTAAGAGGAGCTACCGAGAATGATAAGAAGAGGCATTTGGTAGCAGGAGAATCAATTGTGTGCCTGGAGAATAGCCACCCTTTTGTAAGGAAGGAGCAAACAGAACAGTGATTATGACTGTGCCTGAAGCAAGTGTTCATGGCATTACTGAGATGTTTGACAATTTAGTCAGGGGAGCTCAAGATGAAAGGAAAACTTATTAGTACTGTGTATGCTGCAGAAAAAAAGGAAATGAACAGTATCTTATATTTATATCACACCTTTCATCCTGAAAGAATCCCAAAACACTCCACAAACCACATATGGAAGTGACTTCTGCCTCTGCTGAATACGGACTATGGGGTGAAACATGCCAGCTCTCTTAACATCAGAAACCAGCACTGCTGCACAGCAGCTTAGGGAAATAGGAAGAGAGAGCTAGGCACAAATCAAAATGCAAAATAATAATTTTCTAGGCAAATATGTGGAAGAACAGACAAAAGCATGCAGTATTTCCAGAAATCTTCATTATACGAATGGAAAAAGACTGTAATTGGGATCCATGCCTTACTGGCTCTGGGTGCTGCATATCCAGCACCACATAATGTTCTTGCTCCACAGATGTCCCAGCAGAGGCACTACATCTGAGACTAAAATCCAAGTAGATAAGTGATCTTGAGTTTAGCCCTTTGTTCTCCTACCAGAACAAAATCACTTAAATTCCTTCAAATTTTATTGACAGAATGCATGCATCTATTTACCACTATTAAGGATGTTATTTCACTTGGATATAATTTTTTCAACACGTATCTTTTCAGGAAGGTGAAAAAAACTAAAAAAGGTCTGCTTTCTTCCTAAAAAGGAGGAGGGCAGTTCATGAGATTTGATGCATCAGTTTCACATTGTATTTTTCCTATTCAGTTATTTAAAGAACATGGGCACCCAAACCACATGTGAGATTTAAGCTAACAGCAGCTACAGACGTGCAGTTACTGTGGCCTCACATGCTAATAATATTCACTTTTTAAACAGCCTTACAAAACTAGAGCGTATTTTACAAGCTCAGGCATTAAATCTTCCCTTCCCTAATGATATACGAGAATATTTAGCAGGGTTTTATTTGCTGTGGGAAAGGGAAGCAGCATTTTCTAGGTCATTTTAAGAATATCTTTAACTCTAGCCAGTGAGGAATCATGGGTAAAAAAGGCATAGTGGTGACAACCGAGTTGATGTTAATCATAATCCCTGTGTAGGTGTCTCTATGAAAAAGTGTGTGACAGCTGATAAATGCAACCGCTTTTATCTACATCCCATTAAATGCCTAAACTGCAATAAAGGACCAGGCCGGTCTTGTTTTCTACATCCCCAGGATAAGATCCAAAATAACACAAGGTTTGCAGAGGCAAAGCTCCCTGGCACAAGTGTACAAGGTATTTAAAGTTGTGGGAAATGCCATTTTACACATAAAAGGCATAAAACCCTCATACTAATTAAGATGAAAAAAGAAAAATCCCAGTTTTATGTTTTAATTGCAATGGTTAAAGAAAGTGCTTGAAACAGTTAAAACATTTTGTAACATGAACATGGCTTTTTTCTGCCTGTAGATGGTGCAGTAGGGCAGCAAAGTTGTTTAGTTTTTGCGAAGATTAAATTGGATTTGAAAGCTATTCATTACCAGATGTTCACAGTTCAGAAGCATTTCTCCAGTTCAAAATTTGTAGCAACATTTCCACTCAACACAAAAATGTCAAGGAAAGCCCCGAAAATGAAGAGAATCCCATTCGGTTATATAATGGGTAGGGGCTTTTTAAATTAATGTGCTTTTCATTTCTTTCATATAGCAATGGCAGCGTGCTTATTCAAACAGGCTTTGGGCACCAAACCAAAAAACCCCCACAACTGCCAGGATTAGAATAGGCAACGTCCAGACCCCTCTCCATAAGCAGGAAATGGACTTTCAGAAGCTTAGTATGACTTACGCTCAAGAGACTGAGCAAATCAATGGTGTGAAGTGCAAGAGAACTAGATATTACTTTTTTTTCTGTGTTAACCACCTTGGTCCTGAGTAACACAAGCTTAGGGATAAGCCTAAAACTCACTGATTCCACATGCAACAGATTAAAATTTAGAAAGCAGCACATTGATCTAGGTATTACGTTAAAAATAAAGAGGCAAACAGCAATATTAGTATTTGCACTGTCTCGGCAGTGCTGTGACTGCTCTGTTGCATATTGTGAAATCAGCTGCTGGTGAGAAAAACATTTATGCAAAATTGCTTCTTGAATTCGGTATTTTCCTCTATTTACATGAGCAGGTTGAATTGACAATGGATTCGTGGCAGTTTCTAGACTAGAATTAGTGGCTGAAGTTCAGGTGCAAGCCTGCATCCAAGCTGGAGTGCAAACTGAGGGAAGGAGAGGGTATAGCCAGCCCCAGCTGAGTCTGGCTTGTAACATGGTGAAATTCTTACACGCTGTCATCACAGCAGGTGATTTGCTGGCAAAAAAAAAATCATCAGCTGGCACACAGGCAACACCAGAAGTTTATTTTTGCTGAGTTCTTCTCGGCCCAAATCCTTCTGCAACTGTGCATTCTTGCTTCTATTTATCTATTTGTAAATATAATTATTTACTGAGGCAGATTTGTTATCTCACTGGCGTTGCTATTTGGTCTAATATATTTTGGAAAAGCCAGGTAAATCAGCCTACATCCAGCCAAGAAAAAAGACCTCCACGCCCTCAATCTGAGCTGGCGAAGCCAAGTAGCCAGGCTGTCTGATGACTTCAGAGGAAAACAGATGCGAAAACATGGGCTCAGGCTACTTCTCGCAGCAGTGGTATTAATGTCAAATCAACATTTGTCTCTGATGAGTTTACTCTGCAGCCTATTTCTCCCAGCAGTAGTATTAAGTAGGGACAACTCCACCAAAGTCAGTGGCGTTTTACTGCTATAAAATCAGTGTGAAATCATAATCAGAGTTACCGATGTGTATCTTGAATAGGATTTTGCTTCATCCTTAAATTTCTCTCTCCATGCCTTTCTCTTATGTAAATAAGCTTTACTAATTTGACTATCAAATAACCCCCAAATAAACTATGTAAGTATCACATTTTTTAAAGGCCCTTGAGATCTTGCAGGGGAAGATGCTCTGCAGTGATGAAGTAATGTACGGAACCACTGAATCACAGAGTGGTTGAGGTTGGTAGGGACCTTCCAGGATCATGCACTCCACCCTCACAGGAAGAAAAGTGGTTTCTAATGTTCAAACAGAATTTCCTGTGTTTCAGTTTGTGACCATTGCTCTTGTTCTACCAGTGGGCACTGCTAAGGAGAGGCTGGCTCCTTAGGTAAAGCTATGTAGCAGCAACACAATGTCTGTTGCATCCTGTGAGATGACTTAATATTTGCACAGGGAGAATATCTCATTGTCTTTTACAGTATGTAGAACTGTAATTCTGTAATGAATGGAAGTATCAATTCACAGTGGATAGTATATAACAGGTTTTGACCATTGAAAAAAAAATCTACAAACCACTTCAGTGTCATTAAAGTCCAATAGTAAACCAAAAGTGACCTGAGTATGGACCCAGCTACAAGCTCTACAATGCAAAAGTCCATATTCTTTAATTAAAATCACATTCCCTTGAACAACCTGGACAGCTACCACTCCTCCAGGTAGTCTGAGGACAGTTCAGGGAATAGCATCAAACTGTTTCCAATATGCAGTTTGAGTGAGACCCCTTGAAGCTCACATATGGCATCTAAATGGCTACGTGTGAGCCACACTCTTGTCTCTTGCCTTGCAGGGACAGATTAGCATGGTCCACTTTACTTATCAGTACAGACAGACTCTAAGCATATTTCATAAACCAAAGAAGGTCAGAGTTGCATTAATTATAGATTGCTGTGATTACTTATAATTAACATTTGAAACCTGCTGGAATCAAACGGGAATGGATACTGTCACTTACTCCTAAGTAAACTGTACCTTAAATCAAAAGCTGTCCTACTGAATTCAGTGTGGGCCTGGGATTTAGCTGATGATTAGCGACTAAGATTATTTTGCCTTTAAGACCTTTGAATTTAAATGAAAATACTTATGGCATACAAGTTTCTTCATAAAAAGTGATCTTCATGCATGTAGTTGAAGTCTGCTTGGCACACTTAGGAAAGGCAGGGGTGTCAGCCCCACTCCTCCCATTTCTGGTGGCTATCAAGGCCAGCAAAAGCCTTAGTGTAGATGCTGCAATAATACTGATAGTTCAGAGAAACACCCTTATCTCCACAACCAAAGGAAATCTGCTTGCATGTGCAGGGTTTGCTGAGTTACATTTCGTGATCCATCCACCAGGAAATGCTATTGAGCATAGACAAGGCCCAAACTCAAACAGAATAATAAAAGGAATTTACTTATCTCCCAAGAAAAACAAGGCTCTTTCCTCAAATGTACTGCTTCTCCTTAAGAGTGAAAGATCTTCAGCACACATGTCCTGCAGCGTGTTGTTCTTTCCAGATATGGGGTTTTGCTGGGAAGTTGTGACACACAGTTTGTGGGAGCACTTGCCAGCTGAGCAATGCTTTCACTAGTGCTCACCACACTCCTTAAACAGGCACACTACTTATGCTACAGGCTGTCTGTATGGAGCTATATGAGGCTATAGTATTTTCCTAGGAACCACACCAAGGAAGTAAGCACACGCCTTCAGTTGTGTTAGCTATATATCTGCTGTGACGAGAATTTCTCCTGACAAATAATGACAACATCATCAAGCATTCACCCTACAAGTGTTTCTGGTGCTCAGAAGTGCTCATACTTTCCAGTTATCACTGAATGCTTCTTTCAAAACCGATGAGTTAACTGAGGAAGTGTTCTTATTTAAATAAGAAAAATACTAGGCATTGATAAAAAGAGATGGTTTTAATGCCATATGCAATTAACTTGGTATACGACAAATAGCTGGCCTCCAGCTGTACCTCATGTCACTGATCACAACTCTTTGAGCCCAAAATTCAGTCAGTTTTCAATCCACTTCACTGTCTTTTTAGCTAGTCTCCACCTCATCAGTTTCCCTACAAAAATGTTATTTGGAATCTGTCAAAAGCCTAAGTCAAAATAAACAAGAGCCATTGCTTTTTCCTCATCCACTGAACAAGCCATTTCATCTTCGAAAGTGAGCTGAGTATGATTTTATTATCATTGATTCATGCCAACTACCTTCAGTCTTTCTTGTCCTTCATTCATTTGAAGATGGTTTCCAGGATTATTTGCTCCACCACCTTCTCAGGCATTGAAGTGAAGCTGACTAGCCCAGATCCTCCTTACTTCTTGCTCTTCTCAAAGACAGAACTGATACTTGCTTTTTCTAGTCCTCAGGACTTCCCCCTCCCCACTGATCCTGCTCTTAGGAGTGTGTCTTCACTACTCCTGATTTTCTGCTGGGTCTCTGGAGCCTGGGAATCCTGAGACAAATCTTACTAGAGAAAACCAAGGTGAAGATGCCAATGACTACCTCAGCCTCTTCCATGTCCTTTGTTACCAAGTCCCATTTGTGAACTAATCTATAGTATTAGGTACAACAGAATTTACAATTACAATAGCAGGATAAAAACCACCAGGCCAACAATCTTAGCTAATAATAGGCTTTAGACACAGTAGTAACTATTCGCCTTATAATGATCACTTTTTCCTCTTCTCAAAAACACCAAGTCTGGAAAACTTTTAGAAGACCTACAAGGCAACACTGGTATTGGTCTTTTCAGCAACAGTGGCTGAGCAGTTCTCTTCTCAGTGCATTGTTCCATCTGCTTTTAAGTATAAATATAAAACAATGAAGTAGAGAGAAGAAGAACTCTGAAGAAAAGTAACAAATCATTTACATATGCTAAATTTGAAATCAGTGATGGCTCATTTACACTTGAAGACTAAACTTCATACAGCCCAGATGAACAGCTCTTTTTTCCATAGCAGAAAGAAATAATATGGGATCACTTATGGGAGATATATCACAGGTGTAAAGAGGAATAGCAAAGATACATAAAAGGTGATTTTCATTTCTGGCTATGATATTAATGTGATTATAGATCATGTCCCATCTGGTGTCCATACTTTAGAAAGGACAATGAAAAAAGCAGAGGTCGTTCAGCAAGAAAACGTAATTTTGATTACAGAAAATATATCTTGAAGTAAGAAACTGGAGAATTTCAAACTTTGTAAACTTAAAAGAACACTCAAGCTGATTTGAGACACCTAACTAGTCTTTTAGTATGTGTGCATGGGGAATTACTGGATATTAGCAGATACTGTGATCTGCAGGGAAATAGCACTGTGAGCTCTGTGCATAGACACTAAAATATTGGAAATGATAAACAGTATCAGGCTTGCATTTTCTGTGGCTTACACACATCACTGCTAGCTAGCCTCAATCTCCTACTCTTAATGACAGCAATGACCTTTTGAACTCACAATGCAGTGCAGTGGCTTCTTTCTTTCTTCTCAGCATCACAAGCCTGCCGTGAGGGCAAATGGAAGACATGGTGCTAGGCACAGACAGAAGGCATTTGTTTTTTTCCATTCTCAGTCCTCTGCTACAGACATGCCACTTCCACAGGACCCATTCTCATCAGTAGTCTTATTACTTAACAGTAAATGGTGGCACGTAAGTCTGTCTGAAAAATATGTTTTAGTAGTTCCATTACATTGTGGAGAAAACACCAGATGAATAGCCTCTCTTATGCAGATGAGACTAATTAGAAACAGTCTTGTTTCCTGAATATCTCTGTTGACAGTACCTACAATGGCCACGCTCTCCTGGAACATCATCTGAAGTTCCGAAGTTCCAAAGTCCCAGATTCAAGGCCTCTCAACCTGGACAATCAAAACTGCAAGCACTCAAATGCCCTGCCTTCTGTTAAAGCCCCAGGCTCATGCTTGGTTATACTGGATTATCTGGGACACTCGGGCAAAGAGGTGTAAAAGAGCTCTGTGGGAGGCAGGGTGTGTTGACCAGACATATGCAACTTTCAGATAAAGGAGAGAGCGCTACCTCCTTCTGCAATGTGTCTGAGGAACGGTCCCAGGCTTCACTTTCCAGTCACTAACAAGGCTTAGATCGTGTGTCTTCCAAAGAGGTCCAAATCTTACAACCCACTGACTTCATAATTAAATAGACTTTAAGGCTCAAAGCTCCTGTGGAAGTAATCTCATGTGGTATCTGGTAACCCTGTATTGATCTCTCTGCCATCAGATGTAGATGGACTCAGCATGCGCAATCCTGCTGCTATGAGTGGTTTGTGACTGTGCGTTGAACCGTGGCTAGCACCACTAAAAATGGAGGAAGTAGTCACAAATCAGGCTCATGCATGCTAGGAGGAAAAAAAAAAAAAGAAACAGAAAGGCTCCCTGTTGCTTCTCTAAGTGCAGTGAAATAGGAAATTACTGAGACAGCTGCAGGTGGCTGGTGCTCTGACCACTCTCCTATGACCACCAGCTGCTCATTTCTCAACGTCTCTAACGCCAAAACCACACTGACTCTCTGCTGTGCCCTGCAGTGCGATGGGGAGCCCAGCTCTGCCTCACTATTACCAGATGCCAGGCAGAGAGCGCCCCGGGAAGCGGGATTCCCACGAAAGCCCAGCTACACCGAGTGCTGTCTTTTTTATGTGGCTGGAGGCACAGCATTTTGGGCCGTGCTGCAGCAGCCCTGACAGCCCTGGGGAGCGCCGCCAGTCCCCCACTCGGGGCGGTGGAAGGTAAGGGGAGGCCAAGATATCCCTTCTGCCCTGCAGCAGCCGCCCAGCACGGCCGGGCTCCCGCACTCAGCACCGCCGGCGGCGGGGCCCGCTCGGTCACATGGAGGCGCCATTTCCTCTGCCCTTGCTTTGCCCTTAAGGCCGCTGCGGTGCCGCCGGCGCCTCGCCCGGCACGGGGCGGTTGCGGGCGGGCGACGCGTCCCCGTCTGCCCCCCACCGCCCGCTGCCCGGCACAGAGGCGGGGGTGGCTGCGGCGGGGGAAGGGGCAGGGGCCGGCCGGCCGCTCGGCTAAAAACAGCCCTCACCTAATAAAGCGATGGGGCCCGCTGCCCGTGCCCTATAAATACGCTCGGTGCGCGGCCGGCGGGCTTTGGCCGGCGCGGCGCGGCTCGGCTCGGCTCTGCGGGCGGGGCGGTGCAGCCAGCACAGCGGGGCCGGCACTGCTACCGCCTCCGCCGCCAGGACAGCCTCGGCCCCCGCACCCCGACACCCCAGCGAGATGCCCCGGGTAGACGCAGACCTCAAACTGGACTTTAAAGATGTCCTGGTCAGACCTAAAAGGAGCAGCCTCAAAAGCAGATCAGAGGTGGGGGCATCCAAACCCAGCATGCTTCCCCCCACCCTCAACGCTTAACTTCCTTAACCCGCCTTCCTCCCATGCTTTATTTTTGTTCCCCGGTCTAGCGCAGCAATGCCCTCCCCAATCGGGATGTCCTTTGCGTGGCAGGGGGATGCCGCTACTGCCGGGAGGGGAGGAGAGGACGGGGCCGGGGGTGCGGAGCCCGCGGCGTGGTCCCCCCGCGGGCC
>VYXC01003637.1:842822-926748 GCA_013397175.1 Platysteira castanea | reverse complement strand
GGGGCCGCAAGCCGGTGCCGCGCTGGCCTCCCTCGCTCCTCAAGCTAAAATACAAGGGGGGCAGTGGGGGATTGCTTGCTCCTAACAGGTGCCTCTGCGGCGCTGAGCGGGGGCTGACCTCCGCTTTCGGAGGGGGCGGCGGCGAAGCGGCAGCGCTGCAGGACAGGGGTGTCCGGTTACCCGCCCCGCAGCTTGGGCCGGCAGAAGCCGGTGATGCCACCTGACAGGCAGCACTGACCTCAGTCTCGGGGGCTATGGGCGGTGCTGATACCAAGGACCCGATGCGCTCTTTAAAAAAAAATAATTGTGAAAGAAAAACCAAAACAAAAAACCACAAACAAAACCACGAAGATGGGGGGTACTAAGGGAAATCCCATCAAACCTGGGGCGATGGGTGCGTTTCATCCTTGCTTGGGTTTAACCCCGTTGTGACCTGCGTGTGCGGAGCACTGGAGTCCCCCTGGGGCTCTGTGTCCCTGCTGGCCCAGGGCCACTGTTAGCCGGAACAGTGCTGTAGCTCTCTCTCATCAGGGATCGGGAAAGACCCCAGGAAATCAATCCCATGAGGATCGATTGCCACCACAAAAAAAGATGGCTGCCTCAGGATCGACAGTGCCTTCTCATTTACCCCACATAACCCCAAGGTTAACAAAGGATTTAGTTTGACTGAAGAAGGAATTATGTTGTGTTGGGGGATGAAAAGAGGATTAAGGTTTTCTGCAGGGGACTGAGTTGTAAGAGAGAGAGACTGAGGTAGAAAGGGAAAGGGAAGCAGTGAGGCTGTTTACTGTGGGCCTATGGCCAGGGATTTTGAGGGCAACAGCTAAGCAAAACTTCTTTGCCACCATGAGGTGTAGGATCAGGGAGGCCCTCTCAGTAGAAAGTTGATCTCTGGCAAGTAATTTTTAATGAGTAGCGTCCCAGACAAGTATATCCTCATCGTGTGCAATTACTGCATGTAAAGCCTGTGGGCACTTTTGAACCATGTGCTTGGGGACCTATGGATCCCTCCTTAAAATTCACTGTGCCGGCCTGGCAAACAGGTGGAGCTGTGCTCCACCGAGTGAGTGGCAGGCACATGGCTCCTTCAAGTGCAGTGTTTTGTATATTTAGCAGCGTGCAGGCTGTGGAAAGAAGGGCTGCTGGGAAGGGAAAACGATAGGAGGAACATGAGCTGATATGGCAGGGTTGTAGCGGGTGGCTATGACGAACTGTTAAAACGTTGCAGATGAGAAAAAGTGCGTGTCATGAGGGGGTCAGTGAAAAACGATGAAGGTTAAGAAATTGGACACCATCACTGAGGCTGTGGCAACAGGGATAAACAGAGTCTGCGAGAGCCAGATCTGAAATGGACAGCCCCAGTCTGCTTCAAAACAAGAATATAAATAAATAGTTCTGGCAGAGGAACAGAGGCAGCATACTACAGTGCCTGTTACCCACCAAGCTGCTGCTTTGAAGCTTGTATCAGCAAGCATCTGCTTTTCTGGTGTGAATGCCTCATTTTGCGCAAGGATAGCTTTTTATGCAGTGACTAGAGTTAAGTCAGCTTCCTAGAGAGACAGTTTGGGATGTTTGCAGATCTTCTTGTAGGTTTGCTATGCTGGTATTTGTTTCTGATTCCTTGCACTGTCTTCATTTTCCGTGGTTGGTTTATCCTTTTGAAAAGATTTCAGAAAACGTGATGCTTGAATTCAAATATCAAAATTGGTTACAGCAAGGATGGGAGTGGGAGCAGCATTACCTATCTGTGAGGTCTTGGTACTCACATAGCCTGTTCTTGCCTTGGCTGGGCTTACCCATGCACTCTGTCCATTACAAGTTCAGCACACAAGTGTCCTGTAGGAAGTTGTTAATTTAAATTTTGTAAGTTTAAGTAAGTCCACAAGAAGAGCACAATTTGCTAAAATAGGTAGAGAGAGTGGCAGCCAGGATGATCAGCAGTGTTGACTGATCTCCACATGAGAAAAAACCTAAACATACTAGAATAATTCAATATGGAGAAACAGCAGCTATGGAGGATATGCTAAAAGTCCATGAAGTGAGGAGTGGAATGGAAAAGGTGAAACTGAGCACTGGTTGTTAATTGTCTCTCATAAAACAAGAAGCACTGGATGTAATTACCGGGAAGAGGTCATAGTTTTTATGCAACATATAATTTGTCTTACTCCTGTGGGATATTGGAGGGGCTAAAGGTGTGAAGGACAAAAAATAACAAGGCAAGTTCTTGCCTTGTCTTGTGAGTGTCTATTTTGCAGTATTTTGATGTCTTTTCTGAAACACAACTCTTCTCCTTTTTGAAGTTCCTTTGAAAGAGATGTTTTTCCTTTGTAAAACTGTAAGGCGGTGGTTCTGGTGGTGGTATCTGTGTGGAGTTGGTTGTGGGATACTCTTGTTTCCCCTGTCTCCTCCCCTCCTCCTTGGTTCTAGTTAATACACTGTACTAAGAGAGAGTAAAGTAAACTTTCATACTTGTTTCATACCTATCTTCTTCATACTATTTTCTAATGTTATCTGCAACTAAAATTCCTATAAGAATGGTTTGTCATCCATGATGGCTGGAGAATTAGACCTCTTAACAGTAAATGGGAGAAAGGAGAGTCTCCATTAAGATATGTCTTAGCTTGTTCACTGAAGTGACCCTTCATGTATGAGCTTATACGAGAACCTGATTCGCAGTTTATCACTGAGGCACCAAGTTCTTTCTCTTATACAAATCAGTAATAAATCCTTCACAATATTAATCAGAATCTAGCCTGAAACTTGGCAGTGCTCAAAATGTGTTTTAAATAAATAGTAAAAAATCCTGTATTTTTTCTGTTGCTTTCTTTCTGGTGATGGATTTCAGTTTAGTTCAGGTCTCCAAATGTTACTGGGTTAAAGCTGCGGTGAGGATTAATGAGAACTGAAAGAGCCTTCATTTTGGCTAGAGACTGAACTAATACCTTACAGTTGTGCATTTCTTTTTTTTTCCTTTTGGGCTTTATTCTCCTGGGTAGGAAGATCCTAGGTGGGCCAGTGGGAACTGATCTAATTTGATAATACCTCTTGCAGATGTAAGGAAAAAAATGCCTGATGTTACCGTGATCATATGAAGGTGCTGAAGAAAAAATAACTTTGAAGTTGAAGGTGGATACAATTTTAAGGCATTAACTCATAAACTAGCAGCTTCTTGTTTTAGCAAGCTAAGGTAGGATTGCTCATATTGTATGGCAAGAGTGCTGGCAACCATGACCAAAAGATCATACTTTATTATGTTGTCATTTACCTTAGACTGGGACAAAGTCCTCTATGCCCTGGAGAAGGAGCGAGTTGCAATTCCAACTTCTGTGGAGTTAGGACTTCAACTTGAGCTTCTCAGACAGCCATACAAACAGCTGAGGTTACTTCTGTAAATACAGTAACCCAGAGTCCTCATTGTCCTTTCTTTCCAAGCCCTTCTGCCTTGTTCCTTCTCTTTTTTAAAATTTTATTTTGATTATTTTTCTTAAGTAAGAGCTCTATTTAATGCAGAAAACACGCATTTTTTTTCTTGTTTGGAAGGCAGAAGTTGTAAAAAAAAGAAATTAATGATGTAATAGTGGAACAAAAGGAACAGGAAATGTGAAGAAAATCAAGAAGCTGTGTCTAAACGTGCTGTATCTGAAATCTGTGGCAAAAACTCATGTTAAATTACAGTCAGTTACTTAAAAGAATGTGTGTCTGTTCATTGCAGGTCGACCTCACGCGCACCTTCACCTTCCGTAACTCCAAGCAGACGTACACAGGGATTCCCATTATAGTGGCAAACATGGACACTGTGGGGACGTTTGAAATGGCTGTGGTTATGGCAAAAGTAAGTCTTGATTCTCGTTTCTGCAACAGTTGGGAAGCTGCTGGGTGACAGTGAGCAGCCCTTGTTAGTTTTTAGCTAAGTTTGTTGGAGAACAGGGGTACATGAGTTTAAAACTCCAGAATAAGAAAAAGCAGGTGTGCTTTTACAACAACACAGTTACCACACACAGGGCTCCTGATATAAGAAAGTTTCAGTGGAGATGCTTCCATACTGGGGTTCTTCCGTCTTGGGTGTAGCTCAGCTTCAGGTGGAGCTTCTAGAGCTTAGTTTTTGAGGTCCCTTTGTGCTCCTTGCCAGAAAAAAAATACTAACTGACAAGTTTCGAGACTGTAGGTTATGGGATAAAGCTGTAGCAGTTTCTAAGTTAATGAGCCTCTGTCACATTCAAAATACTGACAGTAGCTTAATGAAACATATCATAAACCTGGTCCTGAAAGGTTGGCTAAGTATGCCAGCCTTTTGAAGAGCTGTTTATAGTTGCCTGGTCTGTTATTTGCTGTTACTGTTTCTTCCAAGCAGGATGAGCCTATACTTAAAAGGGGCTTTTCTAATGCTTTATTTTGCAGCTGAGGGAAAAATTACTAACTTGGACATTAATATCAGTTATCTTGGTTTTTTGCTAGCATGCTATGTTCACTGCAATTCACAAGCATTATTCCCTGGAAGAATGGAAACTGTTTGCTGCCAATCACCCAGAATGCCTTGAGGTACATTTTTCTACTGTAAATTACTATGGTTTATTGCTTTGTTCTGAACTCACATACACTGGAGTCTCTTGGGAATACTGTTGTCAAATGAGGTTTTGGGGAATGAAGATATTTGCTGTTCTTAAATTCATCAAGGGAAGTGGTTTTTCCTGATTTAAAACAACAGCTATGCAAGTCCATTACAAAAGTGCTTATATTAAGATGCAAAAAAGTGAAGGTTATGTATGCCTGGAATGGAAACAGAGAAGTATCTTGAACAAAGAAGGAGGAAATACTTGGGAGTGGGTATGAGTGCTATGCTTCTGTTGCTGTTGGGAGCTGTGGTAGTGCACAAATGTGAGTAATTTCAAGTAACCCAACCACAGGCTGGCCCTGCACACCCTTGTGCTGGGCAGTCTTTGCCATCAGGTGTGCAAGTGGATCTGGAGTGTACAGGCTGGAGGGGCCCAGGTGCTGGGCCTGGGCAGAGATGAGCACTGACAGTTGTCAGAGCTTGTGTGCCTTCCACTTACCTTCTTGCACTAGAGCTCACTTTGAGCTATTCCTGGCTGTGCTGCCGCACTTGATCACAGGGTCCTAGCCTGAGCCATTATATTTAGTAAATTTAAGCATTAGCTTAAGTTCTGACTTTCCCACATTCAGTTTTCTTCTTTTCTTCTGGCAGGCCCCTGTACCAGGAGAGGCACTGTAAGTGTTCCTGGCTATCTCCCCTTCTGCTCAAAGTTCAGTGCAGTTTTTTATCTTTCTCTGTATAGAAAAGAATACCACACAGCTGTATTGGATCTTTACCTGTGGTACATTTTAGAATTATATTATAAAGGCTATTGATTACAGAGTTGTCTGAAAGTGAGCCTAGTACTTAGGCCAATCAGGACTACTTCTATGCCACCATAGGGTAGGAAGTGGTCCCCGGAGTGTCTTGTGTCTGAACACTTCAAACTTAACTTACTTGTGGTACATAATGACTGGAATAGGATCTCCTAGTGATTAAATACTGACTTGCTCTGTGACCTTGGATTTCTGCAGAGGTTTTGTAGGCCAACAGCTGTGGAAACTATTTTTCTTTTGGAAGGAACTTACTGGCAGACAAAGGAAGAAGCAATCTGCTTGTTTTCAATGGTAGCTGACCCTACCAAAGGGGATTGGACTACAAAATCTCGAGAGGACCCTTCCAAAGAAAATTGTTCTGTGATTCTGTAGATCACAGGAGTTCTTAGTGAACTTAAAGACCCAGATTTTAACTCTCTGACAGTTCCCCAAATTTTGCCACTCTAACTTGCTGGAAATATACCAAGTTAGGGCTTCATCTGTGTTCGTGTTAATATGAGTATGGCTGAACCTTGATTGATCTCAGGTGATTATATTTGCTTATGACAATCCACTTGTGAATGAAACCTAAAATGCTAATTTCCCTCTCTTTTATATCGTTTAAACAAGACAGAAATAGCACACTGATTTTCCCAGGAAGGTATTTATTTCATATTACATAGGGGTTTTTTGGTAACTAGTGATTTTTCACTAGTTACCAGCACAAGTCCTGCCAAGACTATGCGGAAAAAGTGTGTGTTTATCTCAGTTTTTGCAACCTACAATTCTGTTTTGTTCTCTCCGTTTTTTAGCATGTAGCAGCAAGCTCAGGTAGTGGACAAGATGATTTGAACAAGTTAACAAGGATTCTAGAGGCCATTCCAGCTATCAAATTCATCTGCCTGGATGTGGCAAATGGCTATTCAGAGCATTTTGTGGAGTTTGTGAAGTCTGCCCGTGCCCTGTTCCCACATCACACCATTATGGTAAGTGTGTAGAAAGGGTGGAGGGGGTGTGTGTGAGAATTCTGTCCAGGAACAGGACCCAGAGTTTGATTGGTAGGCATCAGAAGAAAAGGAAGGGAAGCAAGGAAGGACGTTTAATATCAATTTGTCACTGTCTGTCTTCCATTGCTGATAATTTCTGTGGGAATATTTAGTGTGTGCTTTGATATAGGTGTGTGATTGAAGGTAGCCTGGAGGACTGGGTGGATCCCATTCTTTTCCTACTCATGTCCTCCTTCCCACACTAGATGAGGCCTCTAATCGTTAAGCATATAGGTTTATTTTGGTGATTCCAAGCAGAGGTTTGCTGTGGGAATGTGCCAACATTTCTGGCCAGTTGAGGTCAATGACTGTTGGATCACCATGAAGACAGCTCAATGCACTGATCCTTGCCCATGATAAGAATGAGAGGGATGTTGAGGACAGTGTTATCACGGAGCGAAACGGTCAGTGCTGGGGCTTTTCTGTGATGTTACTTATCCCATCTCAGAGTCCTAATTCCATGCTTCCTTCAGCCCTTTTGCACTAAGAGTAGGGTGTTTGCATGGATGTGGAATTCCTTGCAGCAGAGTGCTACTGCTGCTTTCCCAGGGCTCTTGAAAGAAAGGTGTCTGAACTGTTTCCATGAGAATAGCAGAAATTCTCAAACAAGCAGCAGATCTGTAATGAGGCTACCAGCCTTTCTTCAAGCCAGTGCGGCAAAAAAATCATGTGTTTAGGCCACACTAGCCTGCTTTTCCATGCCAGAGATAAAGCTTCACACATGTAAAGTAAATGTGAAGTAAAAGTGTTCCTAAATGCACAATCTGTGTTGGTTCAATAGAGAATAACATGTTCAAGCAGCTCAAGGGAGGATGCATTCCTTTCTCCCATGTTGGAGGAAGGCAGTGTTCTTGCTTCTGAATGATGGAAAATTGAAGTGGGCTGGAGTGCTTGTTGGATTCTGGGTTATCCTAGGCTAATGAATAGGCATTTTTCAACAGCTGCCAGGAGACATGGGAACCATTTTGGTATGGCCCTATTTCCCATGGCTTTGGAGAGAGATTTTGGAACAATGAAATTATAAATGTGGGCCTTTTGAGCTTTCTGCTTTATGTTCACTGTAGCAAAGGAAGAAGCTGTTTCCTTGCTTTGGATCTGAAGTATTGTCCCTAGTGACATGATTACTCCAATGTCTTTGTCTTTGAAGGGTTGTGGGAGGGAGCTTAAATCACACAGTTAAAGCCAAAGATCATCTCCATCAGGAGTGGAAAGAAAATTGTGTGTCATGCCCTCCTCCACCTCCCCACAGATTGCTGACTTTGCTGACTGAGGAGGGAACTCAACCAAGATGAATTGCCCAGAAGGCAGAGAATGTCAATGTCAAAGTCAGATATCAAGCCCAGATTTTAGTCCAGGGTTCTTAGGCCAGTCTCATCCACCTTCCATGTCTGTTCAGCTGACTTCCTAGTGTCTCTGCTTTTGTGGCTAAGCTTATTGTTACTTCAGGCCTCATTGTCCTGACAGCACCACCTGCTTGAACACATTTACAGCCCTGACCTGTTCAGTTGCCTTCTCTGACTGTAGCTCCTTTCTCTGAATGTGGCTTAATATGGCTTATGTTTTTCATCTCTGCACAGTGATAATTTCCATTCTTAAAAACATGCTAACAAACTTGGGGTGTTCAAAAACCTTCAGTTTTCCAAAGCCTCCAGAGCCTGTTCAGTCCTGAAAGTGTCTGATTCAACTAGAGACACCCACCTCTACCCTGCTTCCAAATGAGTACACGCTCTGTGCCAAAATGGCCTTTTGAAGCTTTTCCTGGCTGAAATGCAGGTAATCTGGAAGACATGTCCTGCTGCTACCTGTTCTGACTGCTTTGATGTGGCTGTGCTGTGCCTGCAGTATGTTCCCTGCTGTTGTGGCTTTCAAACAAAAGGGTTAGCAGTTAAATAGGAGGTATAAAAATAAAGAAGCTTTCTCATAGCTGAAAGTGATCTCCAGGACCTTGCAGGCTGTCTTGTTTGCTTTCCTCAGCATGACTGTTCATTCCACAGTCAGCTGCAGTGCAATACATAACAGTAACCCAACCCTGGATCTCAGGGAATGTGTGTTCCCAGGGGCCACGTAATGGGTTCAGCTCTGAGGTTGAAAGGGGATGTGCAGAGCAACTGTGGTTAATGTAGTACTCTGTGTGACCAATACTCCCATGCAGATGGAGGATGTCTCTTGTGTAATAACCTTTCAAATGCATGTTTTTGTCTTTTTAAATACTTGCTTTTATAATCACATTACCTTATTTTCTTCTGCCTTCTGTGGTTCTGACACGAGGTTTTTTCATTCCTGCATTTTGTAATAATTTACAAAGAAGATCAGTTTCTCCATGGAACACAAAGGGTAGGGAAGAAAAGCAGGGGCACAAAGGTACAACTTGACTTGTCTTAAATCACTCATCAGGTTGAGAATGGGGGAAGAAGGAGTATTTAAGTCTTTTGAATGTCTCACAAGTCCCTCCCAGGACCAGGAAGATCCTGAGTAGGATCACCTGTTGGGATGTTTTGCTGTTGCACAGCATTATGTGCATCAAGTGTGTTTGCTTGCACATTTTTTCTCTGTTCATTATAGAGGAGCAACCCTGAGGAGAGCAAGGAGTGTGGCAGGAAGAAGACTGAGGCAGAAGCACACTTGGAGATGCAGTAGCACTCACAAGATGTGGGCCAGGGAAGGAGACAAGCAGAACTGCAAAGCAGAAGGAAAGCAGAGGGAAACAGCAGGAGCCAGAAACTGTTGCTTCTCTTTGGAGTCAGTAGCAGAACTTTTCTGGGCCTTAGTTGGAGGCAGGATTCAGTCAGAGAAAGCCATGCAGACTGCTCCCAGTTCATCCCTGGAACACACACCAGAGTAAATGCAGTCGTGGCATGTCTACTAGGGCTGAGGTCTCAGAACAGGGGCCAGGCAGGATCCCAGGATGGGAGAAAGCGATGCTGCTGAGCCTATCTCTGGTCAGGCACAGTACTGAGTGCAAACAACCAGGGATGGGTATGGCTCAGCCTTGCAAAGGGCATCTCCCTCCATCTCATGGTTAAGCACCCCTTGCTTTGGTGGGTGGGAAGTGTCCTTTGGCCGTCTTCCTGATAATGTGGAGGCACAGACTGTGCTTTCCTCTAGGATACAAGAAGAAAGTTTGAGAACTGTTGTCATAGACACTTCTCCCCAGCTTGATCCATTGCCATTTGCCAGCAGCTTTCAATCAGTGCAGCAGTGTTCCTGTCTTAGGCAGTATGAGTTGATATTTATAGCAGGCTTTCATGAGGCACAGTATCAAATGCCTGACTGAAATTCAGAGGCACTGCCCTACTGTGCTCACTAATTTTGTATCTCTGTCAGAGAAGCCATAGTCTTTATAATCCTGTTAGGTAAAATCTTGATCTCATTAAAGTCAGTAGGGAAGCTCCCTTTGACTTTTCTGAGGCCAGGATTTTCCTCAGGACTGACCCACAGTTCAGTCATCCTGGATAGTGCTGGAATGACCCAGGGTGGTGCTCACTTGAAACCTCGTCCTGAGTGATGGTACATCATAATACTTGCACCAATTGCTCTATTCCCTGACTGCTTGTGTAAACTCACTATAATGTGTATTGTCTGTAGTGACTTCACTGTGCAGGTTCCAATTGTGTTCTATTCTTTTGGGTTAATTTTAAGAGGGTTTCATTTCTGTAGTCTCAGTCTTTCTATATTGACCTTTTTGGTTTGTTTGTTTGTTTTTTTTTTTTTTAAGTTGAAGTATTCTGGCTTTACCATACCAGTGCGGACTTCAAAAACCCTTTTGCTTGTGTTCAGCTGTCATACTGGTATCAGTAGTAATGCAAGCATTGGTTTCAGTAAAGCAGAGTTCAGCTGGATGTGAGAAAACAGATTTCCCTTCTGCTGTGATACTGGGGTCTCTTCACATACAGATAGCTGTGCCTCTCTCATAGTGGCTTTTTTGTGCTCTCTGAGGTCTGCAGAAGGTACCTAACAGAAGCAAGCCTGTCACTGGCAGGTTGAAGTCTGCTATGTAGAGCTCCACGTCTTCCTTGAAAATTTGTTAAGGATCTGCAGATTCAGGAAGACAGAAATCACTGATGTGTGTACATGCATTCCAGGAAAAAAATGTATGCTGGGGACATAAGTGCTTTTCCCTGCTAGGATGAGCATTTTGAATCAACATATGCAGTTCTAACATTTTCTAGCAGTAACTTAACAGTAAACGTCTGGTTAGCATTTCTGAAGAGACAGTTTGACAACTGTCTATGCTCTGCTAATAAGAAGACACTGCTGTTTAAGTTAAATACATATTTGATCCCAAATCGCATGGAACCACTGACTTGAATACCTGCTCGTTCCTGTTTTATGAATCTTCTGCATGTATTCCAGTATTTCACCAAGTTGTAGTGTGGTGTGTGTCATACAGCACAGGTGGCCATCTGCCTTCCAGAGGTAAACTGCTTCCTTCATGTCCTAGGTGGCACATTATCCATCACCCCACCTTGGAATGTAGAGCACTTAGTATAACAAATTACCACTGAGCAGAAAGGAAGCAGCACTTAGCTGAAACACTGTACCTAGTATATATTCTTTATTTCCTGACTGTTATTTTTAATCAATATTGTGCTCTTTTGAGCAAAGTTAAGTGGTCCTGTATCATAGACCACAAATTGCTGCTTTATATTATCATTGTTTTTATAAATGCTTCAGGTGGTGGCTTGTCAGCTTTTTCAAGCTAATAAAAGGAGGAAGCAAAATTCAGTAAAAATAAATAAGTGATGAAATAGGAGTCAGAAATCAGTAAGTGGAGAACAGGCCTTGCCCTGTATTCCCTGGGTGCCCTTCTGTTGACTTCAGCAGTAGTTATGTTTGAATAAAAGCTAAGAAAATACTAAGTAAAGATTTTAGAATTTGCCTCCTCCTCTGCTCATATCAGTACTGCTACAAATACTTGCTAAGTCCTGCGATATCATTATGTGAGAGATTTTCTGAACATCTCTAGATCTAAATTCAGATCTTTACAAATGAATAGCCCATCTTGGTACTAGGACAAAACAGATGATGTGGAAAACTGGAGGTTTATCTTATGCAGTTTTTCTAGTTAGGAACATTGTGTAGATGTGAGACAAGCCACAGAGCTGAAGTACAAACCAAATTGGTTTGTAAATGTCCCAGAGTACTGAAGGAGCTAGCAAGTGTTAGAGTAGGACCCCTCTCATCTATCAAAGGTCTTGGGAGTCTGGGGAGGTTCCTGCTGACAGAAGGTGAGACAGTGTTACTCCAGTTTACAAGAAGAGTGTGAGGGAAGACCTGGGAAACTAAACACTTAGAGGCATGGGGCATTGGCCACCTTTCTAGGAAGCCTGTTTTAGGATTTGTCCATCCTTTTGCTTAAGAATTGATTCCTCGTGTCAGGTCTGAACCTCCCTGGGTAACACAGCTTCGAGTCATTCATATGCATCTTGTCACTGGATCCCAGGGAGAACTCAGCACCTCCCTCTCCACTTCCCCTCCTCAGGAAGCTGTAGTTAGCAATGAGGTCACCCCTTGGCCACCTTCTCTCCAAGCTAGATGAACCCAGTGCCTTGGCCACTCCCCACAATACCTGCCTTTCAGGCCCATCACCAACTTACCTTCTTCTGGCACATTCAAAGACTTTCATGTCCTTCTTAAATTGTGGGGTGCAGTTTATAGGATTGCATTCCCGTACAATGTTCCCTCAGAGTATGGGAATGCAATTAGTACAGCTATAGTGAATTGGTTCAGCGTGTGCTATGTCAGCATTCATTTGCCTTGTGCAGCCCTTTGCAGAGAGGAAAGCATGGTCTGAAAATGCACTGGCTAACAGTTTGTTTTCAAATGTGACTCAAAGGATAGGTTTTAGCTCATAAATCTCCTTTGAATAGGATTCAAATGTCATTTGAAATCTTTGCTCTTTGAAGACTGTCTTTCCCCTGAAAGTCTTCTGGGCAGAGGACACTCCTGGCAAGGGAATTAATCTCTAGCCTCACTCTGACTGCTGATCCATCAGATCCACATTTGGACGCATGGAAGGGCCTGTCTTGTCACACTGAGCTTGCATCAAAATATGTCTTTAACTGAATAGACATAGACTGGCAGCTCTCTGCACTTACTGCACCAGTTTTGCAAGCCAATTACCAGAAGGTAAGGTTTTGCAAGCCAATTACCAGAAGGTGCTAGAAGGTTGTTTTGTAGTTTCTTTTATTGAAAGTATCAATAATTTCATCACACTGGCGTTCACAGCATCCATGGACCAGAAATGTCTGTATCTCATGGTATGTTACTACAGGCCCCATACTCCATATCAGCCGAGGCTCTGACAGAAGACAGCCCCTACCTCAATAAATCACGTGTGAAAAACCATACTCTAGGAATAGGTAATGTCAGGGAAAGTGCTACAAATTTCTGCCACAGTTTGGAGTAGGTGAATGTTCCTGGAGGCATGAGTAGATCACAAGGTGAGTGTGAGCCACCAGTGTGACACAGGCAAATGCACTGTGTGTCAGGCAAGATATTTCCATAGGAAAGGCAAGTGTTGTGCAAGGCTCCGGTGAGAACTCACCTGTACCACTGTGGATAGTTCTCATTCCTCAGGTTCAAGAAAGATCTGTCTGGTATGACATCAAGGAAGTCTGTGAAGGCAAACAAAGACTAAGCAATTGATTAGGGCTGTGGAGAGCCAATAGAAGAAGATTTCTAGACGAAGGAAGACAAAGGCTGAGAGAGCTGCCTTCATTTTCAACAAAAATAACAATGTAGGCAAAAGGAGGAAAAGAGCTGTTGAAGTGCAAGGAAAAATATGGTAAAGAACACAAACTGAGAACTTCTTTCAAAGAAGGCGTCACCCTAAACAGCATGCTCTCTGTATCTCTGCAAAGGTCATGCAGAGAGAACCAAACCCCTGTTTTTAACCACTGGCATCACCACAACCAAATGGTATGAATGCTGAGATTTATGTAGTCTGTATGTACATACCAATTTTGGCACCAGTGTACAAAATAAGAAGAATAGTACCTTACTCTTTCAGGGGGCAAAATGCAGAATCCTCAAGGAAAAAGATATTTTCCAGAGTTTAAACAAGATCTGAACATCTTCCTGCAAAGTGAGTTAGGCAAAAGGCATGGAGGTCTCTAGGTTTTTCAGGAGAGATAGGTAGGGCAGGAGAGATGGAGTAGTTCACTGTATTTAAGTGAGAAGAATAGCTCTTACGGTTAGGGATTAAATGGTTGAGAGCCTCTGGGTGAGGATTAGGGGGATGTATGACAAAGCAGATCTCCTGATGGGATGCTAAGGATCAGGGTTTACTGGACTAATTGTTAAATTCATTTGACTTGGGAATTTCCCTGTACGACTGGTTTAATCTCAGTGGCACGTGCAACAAATAGTATGGTGAACTATATTCTTCCACACTCTGTATAGTTCAACTTGTAAAAGCTCTGGATAAAACGTAACATTATCATCTTTAGTTTTTACTGCAGTAGTCTTGAGATCTCCTGTACATGTGATACTGTTCTTTTTGTCTAGGCAGGCAATGTGGTGACAGGAGAGATGGTAGAAGAACTTATTATTTCTGGAGCAGATATTATTAAAGTGGGTATTGGACCAGGTAAGTCAAATAAGGGTGGGTTTTGGCACCATTGGTGGAGGAGTTGTCCGGATGGGACCAGTGTATAATGCTGTTTTCTTGCCTGTTAGAATGCCAAGATCCACTCAGGTCAATAAAGTACCTGTGATCTAGCACACAGTGTATTTAAGAAATACACAAATAGGGTGCTGGTGTTTTATACTGCACCATGCATTATGCTCCTTCAGTCAGTGAAGATGCCTGCTATTGGAAGCACTGGACTGCCTGAGTTCCTGACATTATCACTGATAACATGTTGTGTTTGGGAACACTTTTGTAGCCTGTTGAAAAGAGGATGAGTCATCGGAGCTAAAGCTCAAAGGATACTGTGTTCAGGTGTTCACTTCTGTCAAGGAAAGCTGGGTTTCTGAATAGCTTTATGACTTGTGTTCTGTGAAGCTGAGATTATCCTTGTCAGTGTCGTCAAAGATGCAATGGTGGTAATTGTGAAATATGGATAACTTTGCCTCTACCTGTTACTATTGCCTGGGAGCTAAAATTTACATTAATGCACTTACATGCTATCTGTCACTCTAACATTTCCATGGATAAATGAGAGAACCCTAAACTTCTTACAGTGTTTTTCCTATCTTCCCTTCCCTAATATTGTTGTCTGGCATACACTGCCATAATCGTTCTTCCCCCCCAACCTCCTTGTGCCTTCCTTCACATGTTCCTTCTCTTGCCCTTTTCTTCTTAGACTGCAGCTGGAGTCACCATATGTGGGCTAGATTTTAAAGTGGCTAACACAAATGCCACTGACAGTATAGCTGTGATCAGCCAGTGCAGTGCAGGCAGATTGTTTATTCTGCAGTGCCAAATAGTTATGGTCCATGAGTGGATAACTGGAGCACAGAAAATGATGTAATAAACGTTGCAGTTGTGCCCGGGAAGATACCAAACAACAAATATTGCAAAATGCATGAAGAATAAACAACAGAGATGTCATGGTGTAATTGTCACAGGCAAATTCAGATTTAAAAAAAGAATAATTACAGTTTGTAGCCTCAAACATGGAAATACAAGTAAATGCTGTATAATTCTCCCTGGAGATCTTCCTGAACAGATCTGTACAAGTTGACCACGCAAACCCACAAGTAACAATTGCTCCTCCCTCAGGTCTTCAGGCTCTTTTCCAGATAATGATCCATCCTGTGGAAAATGGCAGTGATTTTATTATAAAGCATTACATACACTATAAAGTACCAGCCCTGTGGATTTTATATTAAAACTATTCTTTTTAGTATTTTGCAAGGATTCTTCTCAGTGTTTTCACTTTGTCAGTTCTTTGAAGGATCTTTGTTAACTTTTGCTTTACTAGTAGCTTGAGTATACTTGGATATCAGCTGAGTGAAGGGATCCAGATTTCACTGCATTTGGTTTAGAATCTGATTCGAAATTCTTGTTATCATGCAGACCTTTTAGGTGTGTATTCTAAATTATAGGACCTAGACTGGCAAAAAGCAATCCTCATTTTGATTCTTAATTTGTGGAAAAAATAGAGAAGGTATTCCAAAAGGTCTATAGCTATGTTGAACTATAATTAAATTGGTTTATATAGATATGTTCATTTTTATCTATACATACATGCATGTACAATTTATGTGTATAAATAATATAGTTCAATGATTAGATATAGTTTATGTATTTCCATTGCTGTTGCACTATACAGCTTTCAGATGATTACTTACCTCACTTTTTAAATGCTGTGTGCTGATTTTTTTATATTCCCCAAAATTGCAGTCAACCAAGTATTTCTGCCTTCAGTAGTAAACAAAAGATGGGAAAATTGTTACTAAAAAAAAGAAAACAAAAGCAGCACAGATTTTACCACAGAACTATTTCTTTAAACATGCAGAAAAGAGATAGAAATATTTATTAGAAGAAATATTCAGGTAATAAATGCTACTGCTGACTCTCGTAGGTTGTGATTCTGGTCCTGTTGTCCCTTCCCTTCAGGCACCTTGGTCAGATTTACTTTCTTGTGATGCAGTAATTCCCTCACTGAGAAGCATTGCTGGTGAGACCTAAACCGGGACTTGCCCTGGAGGAGAAAGGGGGGACACTAGTCTCCTCAGCCACAGCTCTCATGAAGTTGTGTGAGAGCATTTCAAAACTCAAGTTCCTATATATTCCTTTTATCTGTGAGAAGCCAGCATTGGCAATAGAGACTTCTTGAGAGAAAAATAGTGCTGATAAAAACACTTTTTTTTGGTATCATTTCTGTCATTCTAATGGGCTGTGTTTATTCCTCTCGTTCTCTTGTCTAGGTTCTGTGTGTACCACTCGGATTAAGACAGGGGTGGGCTATCCACAGCTAAGTGCTGTTATTGAGTGTGCAGACTCAGCACATGGCTTGAAAGGACATATCATCTCTGTAAGTAACTATCATCCACTCTCAGATTCCCACTGTGCAAATCGTTGTGGAATAGGAGAATCAAGCAGTTTAGTACCCTGCATGTTATAGCCTGGCCTTCTGTCATCTCCGGTTGACTCCTGTAGTAGCTCCTAGGACAGTCAGTGGAGATCAGATGTAAAGAAACCAACTCTCTCTAACATTAAAAAGATATGGGCACCTCACTCCTGTTCATGCCTTTGGAAATCTGCTTCTTGCTCCCTGAATGGATTAAGCTGTTATGTAAACAAAATAGGAAGCTTGATAGTGTTTTCACTATAGAAGCAAACAGTAATTCCTATGAAAGACTTCTGAAAAGGGAGTGGAATGTAAACATGGCTTTCCTCAGAGAGTGTGACTGAGGGGCAGGCAGGCAGGCAGCAGAGGGGAGTACAAGGTAAAATGATGCAAGCCCATCTGTGCCCTAGTTGGATTGATTCAGATAGCATCCTCACAGAGCTCACTGCGCAGGGGCAGGAGTGTTGGAGGTGGCTCTTCTGAGCACAGCTGGCACGTGAGCCACTTACGTTCTCACCAAACTCTGGGGAAATAACAAGCCTGTGGAGGAAAAAGAGCATATGTCTGTATTGCCTGCTAATGGCAGTTTCCACTCTATCAGCAAGACCAGCTTCACCTCAGACAGAGAAAGGAAATTGGTAAGCATGGCTCCAGACTGAGCTAGAGTGCAGTCTGCAGCACCCAAAGGTCCTGTGTGCTTGGGCACACACAGGCAGGCAGCGTGCCCTGGCCGTGTCAGGCTGGCACAGCCCCTGCCGGCTGCCTGTGAGGCAGCTGCTCGTGGGGAGGGCACAGGGGCTCACCTGTGTGCTGTGCTCACAGCCAGCAGCCTCCCTCTGCTGCCATAGGAGAGACCACACACTGCATTTTAGATCTACTGCCAAGCAAAATCACTGGAAGGCCCTGGTTTCTTCGACCCTGTTGGGACTAGTATCCATGTGAGAAAGGGGGAGTGTGGTGTGGTGTTGTGTTGTTGAGAAGGGAGGTGAGAGGAAAACAAAGTGATTGGGGATGGGCAAAGGGTTTGACTGGGTCTCTTGGAGTATAATGGAGCAGGAACACATGTTAAAGTCAGATCTCTCTTGCTCTTTATTGTTAATGAATATGCATTCTGTCCTCTCCATGGCTCCTCTATGTGAATTTTGCAGAAAAAAAGAAAAGCAGTCTGTGATTGGGCAGTATTGCAAATGTTTCTGTCTATAACAGACAGTAGAATGTGTCCAATAGAGCATGAAAGCCTCACTCGTTACTATGAAGGCTGGGTAAGTATAGGTGTCATCCTGGCAGTGGTGCTCAGAGACCCATCCTGGTTTTGCAATAATCATTTTCTGCTAGCAGCCCTCAGAAGAATGCTGTTATCCTGATTTTACAAGAAAACAGGGAGTGTGTACTTAGACTGCTGAAAAATTAGATGGTTCTATATTGTATGTCCTTTCCTGCTTTGGGAATGGATCAGTTCTTGACTTGCTCAGGTTTCAGTGATCCCACATCTATCAGCCCCCTAGACATTATGGGGGAATATAGGAGGGCAGTTTGATACCTGTCTACTACCAACATCTAGGCCAAGAGAAATATCTTCAGCTGCAGCTGGGGTCTCTAACATCACTTCAGCTCAACTCTGACACCCAATCTAAGAAGAGTAAAGCAAGGGTAAAGATATTATGCCTGAGTTCTAGAGCATTCAGATGGGTATTTGTGTATTTATTAGGGAAAGAAAAGGCTGGACTGCATGGTTGTTGCCAAGAATATAATGGAAGAGAAGTATCCTTATGACAGAAAAACACCATATGGCAGCAATCTAAGTATAGAATTGGGCCTGGTGGCAACAAGTATACATGGCATCCCTCAAAATGTCTCACTGCTGTCTTTCTGGGGATTGAAGAAGGGGCAGACCCTACCTGAGCCAAAAGAAATCCCTACAGGCGGAGTATTACCATAGCTATCTATGACAATTTCCCAGGAGAAAATGTGTCTGGCAATTTTTTGTTATGTTGATATGGAAGTAGCAGAAAGGATATGAAAAGATTCAAAGCCTACCAGCTAGCTTCATGTAGATTATAGCTAATGGTGTGATATGGGTTAGTCCCTTGGGGCACTTTCTTGTATCCACTTCTGTCTTGTCCAGTACCTTCATCAAATTGCTCCTTGTTCTTGTTATGCTGGTACAACTTCCATATGAAGGAAAAGATGCTGTCAGAATGAGGAAGTGGTGATGCTGAGCACAGTATAGGCACTGCAGGGAACACAGCATGACTGAACCCTGATCTTGAGGAGCTCTGCTAGGATGGGAGCACAAACTGGGATTTTAAACGTTCCTATTACTGAAGTTACCATGTATGATTTTTGGAGCTGATACGTTGACAAAGAAGGTGACAATTTTCAGGCAAACATGATAGTCCAAGTGAACACCTGGTGTCTGTCTAGTCATTTACGCAGAGAGGTAGGAGGTAAAATTGCACCAGTTACTTTCCTCCTGCTAAATTATCTGTAAGACTCAAAGCTCACCTCAGAAATGAATCTTTCATGACTCACTGAAAGCAGAGAGGAAACCCTCCCTAAGATACAGGCACAGTTTCTGTCCCATGCTGTTTGTCTAGGAGCCAGTAGTCTCAATTTTCATTCTTGCTAATCCATTGGCCTCGAGAAAGTGCTCCAGTGAGTTACAGTGGGGGAGGCCTGCTTGAGATAAAGTTTCTGTTTCTTGTAGGTCAGAGAACTCCTCTGCTGGACAGAGAGGCAGTCACGTATTCTAGTAAGCCAGCAATGTGAGGAATGGAAGGCAGCCTTGCATGTGTCCTCTCTCATGTGGCTATCATTTGACAGAGATCCCTGTTTCCCCTTCACCCTGCCTGGGTGATGGGTCACCAGCATTCAGTGAAAAGAATGACTAAGGGCTTCTTCACACAGCTACTGCCATACTGCCTCTTCTTCCACACAGAAATATACCCGGTATATGTAGTTCAGAATAAAGCACCATATGTATTGTTTTTACTGCTGTATATGCCACATACTTCATATATCTTCTGCACAATAGCTGTCTGATTGCTGGTACTGTAGAAAGCACTGGCTATGCAGTTTATTATAAAGGTTGTTTGAAACATAAATCATAGTTATAAACTCATTATAAATTGCACATAATACTCAATGTTCAACCAGTGCATACTGGTTTTCCATGCTGTATTTTTTCCCTTGGGCTAAATTTTGTTGCTGTAAAATGGCTTATCTATCTGGGGAACAAGACTGGGGAGAATAACATTACTTCAGCCACTCTGAAGTAATTCTGTTGACTAGAAAGCTGCTTTCCCCACTCCTTGTTCCTAGCACCCACTTGGCTCAGACTCATGCTCTCTACAGGTTCCATGACCATAACTCTTTCCAGTAGTCTTACTTTGGAATTATGCCAGTTCTCCTGAATTCAGGGACAGATTTTTACAGATAAATTTCCTCAGGGTTCTGAGGTAGAGGCTGAGCCTGCAGCAAGTTCCATAACTGAAGCCCAGCCATCTACAAGTCATTTTGAACACAGACCTAGGGCCCTGTTGGGACAAGCTGAATTTCAAGGGGAAGCTTCTGAGGCAATGCAGCAGCAGAACAGTCCTACTTTGTAAACAGAGTGCCTGATTTTTCACATGGAATGATGTGGTTTATTACATATAGCTTTATTATATAGCATCTGACATAACTGCTTAGTATGTTCCCTTTTTGTTTCCCTTCCTGTGAATCACTAAATTTACCTGCTTACCTGAAGTAACCAGAGACCTCTACAGATAAAGAAGGGCTGTGAATCATCACTGTTGGTTCCTTTTACCTTAAATGGTAACCCGTGAGCTTTTGGGCAAGTCTGCTAAGATGCTCGGCATTTTGTAATTTGGTAACATTCAAAGTGATATTTTTTGAAGACAGTGATTAATGGTTACACAGTAAGGCCTGCTATCCTCTTGGTACTTCTGAAAACATAAAACCTTCATCACTGCCACTGCTGGGTTAGTGATAAAAGTCAGACACTGAGCCACCCACCAACAACTGACTGCGACCCACCTACCAGAGAGCATTCATAGCCAGTGTCTCTCAGACAGTAAGAGTCCTAAAACTGTCCTTTGAAGATTATTAGGCCCTTCTTTCTACCCTGGCTCTTCCTCCCCTGACACGTGCACACACACTTGCACCCTCCTCCAGGCTGTGACAAACTTCTTAGAGGCAAAGAATTGCACAAGCAGAGCCCTTAAAAGTAGAGGGGGATTCAGCTGTCAGCCCAGCACTCGTTCCTGGAGCAGATAGCAAGGGTGTCTAAGCTCAACAAAAGGCATAATGTGCTAGAGGTTATCAGCAATTGGAATGAAAGCCTTTAAAGTTCTGCCAGGCACTGTTTGCAGTGGGGTGCCCTTTGAAAAGCCACTCACTTTTGGATCCACCTGCTCAGTTTGTGTCTGAATCCTTTTCTGGGTACACAGAGTTTCTAACCCACAGCCCTGCTGCCAGCTGTCCATCAAAGCCAGCTCTACTGTGGCTGATGGGGGCTGTGTCTGGCTGTGCCCGGCTGCAGGTCGTGCACAGCCACGCATTTCTGCCAGCAGGGAGGTGAAACAGCGTGAGGTGACTGGCCAGTCTGGGAGGTAGCTTCAAAAGCAGGAAAGATGTTGGCAGTCTGCAACAGATGCAGATCATCAAAGGAATGGGGAGCTCTCCTGGTGCAAGGACTGTGTACAGTAAAGGATCTTTCATCTGGTGCTCAGACCTTTACAAATCCTAAAGAACCATAGCACATGATGAGCTCTGCTGTGTGCCGTCCCTTTTTACCGCTCTATCACGCATACACAGCCTCCCTCCCCTCAGCTGAAACCCCTTCATCAGCCACTGCTTTGCACTGAAACTGAAATGTGTAGGTCTAAAATGCTAAAGATCCAGAGTGCTGTTGTTTCCTTACCAAGCCCATAGCAAACACTAAGGAGTAGGATGAGAGGTTCATTTTCACTTACCAAAGATTTCATTAACCAGGTTTCTTAGAGATTAGCAGATAAAAATCCAACATAGCTGATGGTCTATTCCCTCACCCCTCCCACTGTGAGGGGTATTTAAATGTATTGTAAACTACTGAGAAAGTTATTTTAAATGTCTTTGGTGGTTTAAGGTAGAGGCTTGTGGTACCTCTGCATCACACAGCCTTTCATTAAAATAGCAGGAGATGATTCAGATTATCAGAGGAGGTTTTGTTTTCTAGTTTCTGGGATTTGGGAACTTGCAGTCAGGAATTTCCATTGCTGCTGTTACCAGCGGTGTTATCAGTAGACTGTACGGTAGAGTAGGTGAGCCTAAAGGAGCTAAGCAGTGGAAAGGGTCACCTGGATTCCCTGAAAACGTAGCCAAGACAATACATACCAAGTGCACAGTCAGCTCTCTTGACACACTGTTCCTGAGCAGGGGCCGCAGTGCTCCAGGTCGCAGAGTTCCAGTGCTCACTGGGTCCCTGAGTGACCTCGCTGCCACTCACTGTCGTCTTTTCTTTGTGCAGGACGGAGGATGCAACTGCCCAGGAGATGTCGCCAAAGCGTTTGGTAAGGACAGTGTGTTGTGACAGCCCCACATGTTTCCAGCGCCCCTGGCAGCAGGGATGCAGGAATCGGTTTGACCCTGAATGTGCAATCAGTTAGCAGGAGGTTACGTTCGTCCCTGCGGGTGACTCCAGTGAAATTAATGCACCAGGCGTGAATTTGCTCTTTGGAACAGACAGTCCAAATTCTGCAGTGCAAAACACAGGGTGGTCGAAGTGCTATTTAGAAATTAGATGCCAGGTGTGTATGAGATGCAGCCACTGGGAGAGTAATACAAAGAAAACTGATAAGGGTTTCTTCTGAGTAGGGTTCAGACATGCCCGTAACATTGCCAGATCTGGCTGACTTGAGCCTTGAATGGAAGAAGAGCTGGTGGAATGCATATTGGACAGAAGAACAAAACAAAAAGGCAGACCAGATCCCTGGAGATGTTCTTGGGATCAGCTGTCCACTTGAAGAGATGAGATTTTATTTACACTGTATCCCCTAGAGCTAGGCAGATGTCTAAAACATCTGAGTTAATAATTAACAGATTTTGCTTTCATGCCAGTAAGTTCAGTGAATTTCACCAGCTCTTGGTGATAGAATAGAGGATTTAATCTGTGAGCATTGTCTGTTGGGCATGAAAGTTATGTTGGTATGCGGGGGTCAAACTCATGATTGTCACTTAGGCATAACCTTGTTACAGCAGCATATGGGAAGCAGGCACTGAATGCATCCTGAGATGACAAGACATTTAAAGGTACTCCCCCACCTCCCAAAATGCCAGACTCTTTGGAGGTGTCAAGTAGGGTAATGCCTGGAATATAGTGGGACAGCACAGTCTCTCACTGGGATTTCAGGGTAGTATGAAAACAAGAGATAGCACATTATGATACAGAATGTTTGCTCTGCAGGAAGATTTGCAAGTTTGAAAAGTAGGGGCAGGCCTAAACTCAGCTTACAGACCTGCCAAGAAAAACTCTAGGCCTCCTGGAAAGGTTGAAACCAAAATCTGTCTTCTAAGTTTGCAGACAGCTCCTGTTTTGAGACAGGTCAGATGACAAGGAAGACTTAATTAGAGAATTCTAAGCACAGCTGTGGAGTGATTGCTACCAGCAAGGAATGTGCTTGGTCAGAGGATTTCATATAACCCTTGTGTTACCCAGTGGTGATGTGATGAGGGGAAAAGATACTTCCAGTTGGGTGATTCCAACATAGCTGAACAGCAGCATCTACCCTCTTAGACAAGATTTATTAAAAAATACCAAACCTCTGCTCAGCACTCACGCTGACGTGCTGCCTGCAGTGAGTCTTTGTTCTGCCTTTCTCTGGGTCCACAGCTCACCAAGTTCTTACTGGTGGTGTGGTCCTTGGGAGCTTGTGAACTGAGACTGTGACCTCACTGTATTCCCAGCTGTCTGCACAGAAACCTGGCCTGTGGAAAAGGTCTTTCTTCAACAAGAGCATTTCCAGAAGTTAGAACAACAGGAAGCAACTTCACAGTGTTTCAAATGTTTTTCTTTGTGGTGTTTATAACAAGTCTGAAAGATCCTTGTAGTCTCTTTGGGCTAACTGAACCTAAACCTGCTTGAAACCTGTGAAGAGACAGCTTCTGGCTTTCCCGTTTGTCAAGACGTGCTGGGATTCACAGTTGTACATGTCTGAAGGCTTCCACAGAATTATTCCTTGGACAGAGGAGCATCAGACAGCTGACATTTTACAGGCAGTAGTTGTACTCTTAATAGGAACCCAGACAGATCAGTCTGACTGTGTGTCACAGCTACAGAGCTGGAAATGATGGAGATGACCCTGAGGCAGTAAACTTACTGTATCTGGGTATGTACACTTGAGGTAGACACACTGTGAACATCTGATGAGCTGAACCCAGGTGTGCATTTGTCAAAAGTATGTGGCAAAATAAGCTTTAAGATAACATTACTGCTACCACTATTTATTGAATGCTACTGAAGTGATTGGCTATATGAGCCTCGTAGAATGTAGCCACTATGCCCAACATTTACAAGTCAAAGCCTTGACACTGAATTGTCTAGCACAGACCTCTACACTTGAGGTACGTGAATATATGGGATAGCAAAGACCAGATGATAAAACACACAGACGTACAGCTTCATCTAGGGATGAAGGCTGGGACCAAGCATGGACAAGAGATATGAAGAGGACTTTTGGTTAAAGTAATTATGCTATCTCTTTCTGGTGGATCACTGTAAAATCTTGATGGGATGGGGTAATTCACTGTAAAGCAGTGACAAAGCATCCGTTTGAATCATGGGAAGTGTGAGGGAGTCCCAAATGTGAATACTAGCACTGACAAATGGCTAAAGGTGTGACTGGAGGAGCCAAGTTCATGGAAACAGGAGGAGTAGAGTGGATTGAGTGAGAGAATTGTGAAGAACCAAGAAGCAGATATTGAGAAGCTGTAAGGTGACACCATTGATGGGTGCCAGGACTCTGAGGCAGATTGGGCATTTTGACAGAGGGGAAACAAGGTAGAGGCTTATTTAAAAACACAAGGAATGGAAGCACTGAAGGTAAGGGACAAAAATTCTGGGAGAAACATACTTTGGGAGAGACTGCTGGAATTCTGGAACTGCTGGATGGGAACCTGGTATGGATTTGGTAAACCGAAGATGTCGCTGACATCTGGGTATTATAGATGATAATGAAAAAGATGTCGGTTGATAGGAAAGAAAAGAGCTGTTTTGATGCAATAATGAGAGAAAGCGTGAAAGAACTTTGTGCTGGGGTCTCAGATGGTTCATATAACTGAACCCTTGGAAAGGCTGGTAACATGAATAGAATGCTCCAGGGAGGCACTACTGTCTCCTTCTTTAATGATGAGAAGTCAAAGCACAGAAATGCTAAGTTCATTTGCCTGAGTTCACATACATTTTTGTGACACAGCCAGGAAAGAGTGTGCCTTTTGAATCCTATGCCAGCATCTTTAACACATTACTGCTGTTCCTTACAGCAGTAGTGAGAATAAATGCAGGAGCAGGGAAGGAAGAGGATGGAAAAATCATATGGAAAAGTCAACTGGGGACATACACTAGTTCCAGATTATACCAGATTGCACTGGCTTTTTCTCCTGTTTTCAATAGCTGTGTGTATACCTACTGTTGGAAAGGCTTGCTGGCTCAGCTGGAGCACAGGTGAATGTTGATTCCAGGGCAAGTTCTGGTCCAGGCAAACTTACCCTGCATCTGCCTGGAGGGCTGCCCAGCCCACAAATCCAGGCCGACTCCAGCTGAATCTGTGCAGAGCCAATCTGGTTATCAGTGACTTATATAATCAGGCATACAAAAGACATCTGAGGGACTCCATCCAGATCCAGCAGAACTGTGAGTGCTGCAAGCTTGGGCTGGCGTCAGCACTGCTATTCTGTAATGGCTTGAAAGAGGAGACACTGTGAAATGTGAATGAGCAAAATCAGCCCAGATACAGCATAGGCCTCAAGGGGAAAGTCAGTGCACGAAGGTGGCGTTGTGTAAAAACAGGACAAGTCTGGCCAGCTCTGGGTGAGCTACTGGGATGCTTGTGTGCAACATAGCCCATCACATCCTGTGTTATCTACGGGGTTGTTTCCAGGTGTTCCTAGTCCCCCACAACTTAAAATAATGGCACACTGTCAATCTGTACTTGAAAACAAAAGACTGCAGATGGATGTTGCGAACATCACCAGTGCTTCTGGTGGTTATACAAGAAAAACGTGCATAAGTTTAAGACCATGCTAAAAACTACAACCCCCTGGTTAGATATTAACTGATAGAAACATAATGGAACAGACTTGAAACTTTCGGATATCTTTGCAACACTGAAGCACAGTGGAAGGTTCTGGAGAACATTGGAGAAGTATATTTAATATGGGCTTGTCATTTCTGGAGCAGCAGGGCAGCAAGCATGTGTCGTTTCAATGTTTAGACGTGCTGCATCTGCTCTAACATAGCTCCTCTCTTCTGGAAGAGCTTGATGAATTATGTTGTAGTTTGCAAAAGTTACTCAAGTTGGATGAGTTTCAATCCTGTAATTCAAACATATTTGCTTCCCTTCCCAAAAATATGCAGCCAAAAGGAAAATAATAAATAGATACTGAAGTACACAGGAACCAAAATTCTGTGATTCTGAAGTGTAGCTTTCATATGCCTTTTGCATTAATAATTTGAAGGCTGTAAGACCCACAATCAAAAATGGCACTAGAATTGGGAATCAGGAGATAGTATTGACAAGGCAAAGAGTCCAGAATGTCTTTTGGCTCTTTGGAGCCTTGACCTCAAGTCTGTCCCTCCTTCCTCATGTTTTCTTCCACCCATGAAGAAGACATAAACTAGATTTCCGAGGGTGCTTATTTTTTGCAAAGATGGAGCAAGGTTGTGCCAGGTAGCAACAGGAATTTGCTACCAGTAATTAAAAGATGAGTATTCACTTTGTTTTTGGCAGGTTAATAGTAGTAGCAGACCTGAGTCGAACCAAGGCTTCAAAACTCAGCCATCTGAAACAAGAGAGCTCAGGAGAAATCTGCCAGGTAGCTGACACGGTAGGACACCTGAATGGGTGCCTGGCTGTAAATACTGCTTGTGATGTGCTTTGCACAAGCCTCATATTTAATATCTCTTTACCATGGACATGGTGTTCCTTTCAAGTAGCCACCAGGGAAAGGGAGGTGAGGTCAGCAGGGCAGCTGGGTGCTCTGTCCCCAGGCTTTGCTGCCAGCTCTGCTCTTTGGCAAAGGAGTGGAGGGAGGAACTGGCACACTTCACCCTGTCATGTGTTCTAAGATCAAAATATTCCTAAATTCAGGTTTGGCAGAAGCTGAGCAGATTTGATAGCGATTTCACTTACTTTTCAGATTTCAAGGTCTGGTGCTATTGTTTGGATAGTGACAGAGATCAGAGCAAATCCTAAAGCCAGATTTACCTAGTCTGGAATCTCCCCAGAGTTTGGAAGTGTTGTTAACAGGATGTGTGTAGTTCCAGCTCATCTGCTTTCTGTGAAGTGAGGTTTATAGCTCAGTTCTTCTGCCAGTTCTGGGAAGAAGCTGAGCAGTGGGGAGACCTGTTCTGACACATACATGTTGAAGAAGCCGAGAGTATGAACAGGAGAATGCTTTGTTTCAGGGGTGGGTCACCACAGGCTTATAAAAGACTAAAAGACAAACTTTTCCAAGCACAACTAGATATGCCAAAATATCACAGGAGGAGCTGCTGGTGGAATAGTTCCAGCCCAGCTGGAAATATTGGAGATCACAGTAGAAAACCAAGAATGATTCCAAAAACCTTCTTCCTGATCTTAGTCCCAGTGGAGCCAATTTCATGATTCACAAAGCCAGAGGAGATAGACAGACTGAATAGTCATGACTGAGTATTCAGTGTTGCTATTCAGTATCTGAAACATATTTAGGAGTGCTACCTATGGGTTAGACCTCCTTTGTGGTGCATGCTGAGAACCACCGAACCCAGGGGTGGGGGTCCTTGGCCCAGAATTTTTAAACAGGAACCAAATGCAGACCCGTTCAGATCTCTTTGACCAGGGATCATCCAGAATGACGCTGAACACATATGGCTGAGGGACTTGAAAAATCCATAATTTCCATTAAAAATCTGCTTGTTTTTTGTTGTTGTTGGGAGGAGTACATTACATTCATGAATCTGCTTTCCTTCAGGGTACATTCCCACTCACAGCTTGTGGCCTAGAAAGCTCTTGAAGTAGGAACTGTCTGCTTCTCTGTACAGCATTGAGCTCAGCAGGTCCCAGCTCTGTGTTTAGGACTTCTGATTGCAGCAGTCACAGTTAATAAGGAATTGTGCTCAGATACTGTTACGAAGTAAAGGGTTAAAACTGAATTTGAAAAGACTTTGGGGTAGACTAGAATAATCTATATCTTTGTCATTGTAACAAAAAAGTATTTTTTCCATTTAAAGTACCAGAGAAATACAATTCAGCCTGTGTCAGTTCTACAGTAAAGCTTTTCTTCCAAGTTTGCTGTGACTATTTAAGGAGGGGACTCTGTACCAAACTATGAAATGCTGGCTATTGTTTCTGGAGATTACTGTGTTCTTGCTTTGTCTTTCACCTTCTTCTCCTTTCCCTGCTTTCTGACGTGTCCCTTTGCTGATCACAGGAGCCGGTGCTGACTTTGTCATGATTGGAGGAATGTTTGCAGGCCATGACCAGAGTGCTGGAGACATTATCGAAAAGAATGGCAAGAAGGTGAAACTATTCTATGGAATGAGCTCTGATACAGCCATGATGAAGCATGCAGGAGGGGTTGCTGAATACAGGTATGAATTCCACACAGGAGCAATTGCAGTGAGCCACCCATCCAGGAGCTTCTGGAGCAGAATTGTGCAAAAGGAAACAGGCCGATGCTGCTACTCCCACTGAAGAATCTGTTGCCTACACTTAGGACAGCAGATCTGAGGGAGGGATGACACCCTGAGGGAGACAAAAGGAAAGAGCTAGGGTTGGCTAGCTGAGAGCAGAGGCAGCAGAGGGTTTGCAGCCAGTGTGGTGTGCTGTCACTGCAGCACCAGCTGTGTGGTCTGGGAAGTCATTAGGCACTTTTCTGACTTTACTGATCCCTCAGGATGTGTATGAACTAAATGCTGGAACGTGGCATACCAGGCTGCAGTTTCTGTCCCTCTGCTTGTCCACGTTGGGTGTCCTGTTGGTGTAGGGATTCTCACCTAACCCACGTGCTCCCTTCTGTTTGCAGAAAGTGGGTGCTGGTGAACTGGTGAAGCTCAGCTGGGGTTTCCCCAGTATGGAGATCAGGGCTCAGGACCTCCAAAGCACTCAGTCACCAGCAGCAGCCCCAGGACTCCCTTCTGCATTTGTCAGGCAGTCTTCTTAGGCAGCAGAAGCCTGCTGTACAGTTTTCCCACCCCTCTTTTGGTAACGGAGCACCAGAGTAGCCTCAGATAATGCAGAATGCAGAAGCTTAGCTTTTTAGCTAAAATCCTCAGGGCAGAGGAAAGGAAGACAGATTTTGCAAAGGAATCCGTTGTCCATTGCTATTTTACTCTGGAAAGTGCTGAGAATTTTGACTTCTTGAAAAAGCAGATGACACCAGAAAACCTCTGTGTCTTTTCTCTCACGAGTGGCAGCCATAGTCACTACCCTCGGACAACATGGTTCTTACATACTTTGTTAGAGAATGACTCCTTTCTTACAGTAAACACTGGTTTATTGAGGGGTCCCTTTTGATTCTTCCTGCTGGCGTAGATTCGGGCTCTGGTGCCATGTGGTAAACTGCTGTTTGCAAGAGTCTCAGACACAGTGACCTTCCTGCTGTTCCAGCCAGACACTCAGAATTGATGGGTTTTGTTGGCCTCGTCTGCTACAGCTACTCCAGCATACAGGTTTTTCCCAACATGTCCAGCTGCTACCACGGGTAAGAGCTGCAGCTCTGTGCAGGTGACAGCACAGAATGTAATGCAGAATGGGATCCACAAAACAAAGTGGAATTCACCCTTTGACACAGAGGCAAGCTGATAGATAGCAATCCCAGATGTCATGCTACATGGAAGGATCTATGATCCCACCTCCTGTTCTCCACCCCAGCATTGACTGCTGTGGTGGTTTTTGTCTGCACCATAAAATTGTGCGCTAATTCACGTAGCACTCTGTGAAGTGCAAAGTAGTAAAACACAGCCTCCTTCAGAGCGTTTACAGCTATGTCCTTTGGCCTAAATCACGGCATCACAGAATCATTTGGGTTGGAAGGGACCTTTAAGGTTCATCTAGTCCAACCTCCCTGTAATGAGCAGGGGCATCTTCAACTAGGTCAGGTTGCTCAGAGCCCTGTCCAGCTAGGCCTTGAGTGTTTCCAGGGATGGGACATCCACTGTGTCTCTGGGCAACCTGTTCAGTGTTTTTGCTTTCAAACACAACTGTTTATTTGCAGAAGAAAGAGCTGCACGAGAGGCCATCTGCATCTGACACGAACTGAAATGATGCACCAGGAAAATGTGCTTGCCTATCTCTGAGCTTTGATTCACTTCGGGTTCATATGCCATTTCCCAGAAGCAGTGTACAGTTTGGGGGCTCTTTTTTTCTTTTTTTGTCCCCCAACAGATCTGCTTGTCATCAAAGCCTTTGAACAAATTGTCTGAGTGGACAGCGCTAATAAGCGTCTCATAATATAAAAGTGGCAGCTGCCAATTCCATGGTGGTGCTGGCAACCTTTTACCTGGATGACCATTTCCTGTCCTGTGCTACCCTGTGCTCGAGTCAGCTGGGGTGTGGGAAAGGCCTGGTCAGGCATTTAGTTAATGGCAGCTCCCTGAGAGATCACAGAGCAGTCCAAGCGTGCTGCACGGACCTCAGCGCAGCACAGTCATTAGGGCCCGGCCTCCACAGAGCTGGTGAAAGTTGCAGCAAAAGTTTGAGAAATCTGGCTGTACTAGGGGGACCAAGGACTAAGGCAGCTCTTAAATTCAGTTCCACCTAGTTAGGTGTGTGTGATCTGGCAACAAAATTTATTGCCAGCAGGAGAACTAATTGACACTGGTCCCTCTTAAAAATGAGATAAAGTGCAAGTGTTCCATCTTGTAGGAGCAAAGGACGTACAGAGAGGTGCTGTATTTGGCTCATTCTAGACAGACCCTTTGAAGTCAAGTCATTATGGGCAATGCTATACAAATTTGGCTTGATCCATAGCTGTATTTTGATTTGCATCCTCGATTTGAGAATCCCCTGGGGACCAAGTTCCGAAACTTTCTCAGCAGCAAGGGAGCAGGAGCACAATCTGAAATTTTTAGTCCTGTTGAGATACTGCATTTCTGTGCCACTAATGGGTAGCATAGAAGGAGTCTCCCAGTCTACTGCTAGATACAACAGCTCCAGACACTAAGCCTGTGACCCTTGGCTTGAAAGTGCTGATACTTATCTTCACTCTTACAGCCGTGACACAGAGCTGGCTACCTGTAGCAGCCTTGGTCTCAGTCTTCCTTGGCCTGTCCCAGCATGAGTGTCACTGTGGTTTAAAAATAGCAGCTGCTAAATCCAGCACTGTAAATGTGCTGGGCATTGAAGGGGGATTTGAAACCACACAAGGCTTTGCTTTGAATTGCTCTTACAGTAAAAATTACAGGAAGTTTAATCACTTCCTGGTTAGCTTATAGCAAGCTTGAACCAAAAGGGTTCTTAGTCAGCATTTTAAATGCTGGCTACCCCAAACTTGACCCAAACAGGTCAAGTCAGTGGGGCTCCTTTATATGCATTTAAAAAGCCCAGCTGTAAGTCTGTATTGGTGACCCAAATAAGCTGTTTTGTCTCTAAAAGAGCCTGAGCACTCGCAGTCTGTTATTCAAGTGGTGGGGAGCGCAGTGTGCTCCGTCCCCTGCAGAATCTGACTGCTTGTCACTTAACTTCATCTTCTCAAAATTACACGCATTTGCTGGAGAACCTGAGCCTGCAGCAGTTACATTAAAACTGACAGGTAAGGTGAGATGGCTGTAACAGGGGATAAAGTCATGAGAGTAATTGTTTTTGTAATGAATATGTCAAGCTGATTCCACTTAAACTGTGTACCCAGTTTCATTACTCTTATGTCATTTATATATTGGCTTATTTTTACATTTTCACCTCCTTCCATGAGGAATATGGATCAGAGCTGGGGATTTCTGAAAGGCAGTTTTTATGTTTCTTTTGTGGGAGAAGAGAAATAAGGCAAGCAGGGACTGAGGCTGCATGCAGTATTGTTCAGTTCGAGCCAATTTGCTTTTGTTAACCCTTTGGAGATTTCACGGGTTTTGTGTGAACACTGCAGTTCTATTGTGGCCGCTCAGCAATTCACAGCTGCTACTAAGCTGGGTTTGAGCACTTGATATAAAGTGGGGGGTGAAATTTTGGCCACAGAGACAGAATAGCACCAACTGCTGGCTGCTGCTTACCATCTTGTTGTGTATCCCAAATGATAGCCTGGAAGACCTGCCCACAGTTCTTCCATTTCTTAAGCGCCCCACTCAAAAGATTGCCTCATGCCAGGGCAGCCTCAGCCCTTTATTCTGACCCACATTTTGCTGGGCTGACAGAGCACCATCACATCCAGCCTGCCAGGATTCCCACCCACCACACACATCCCTCCATGCAGCAGCCTTCAGCTGGCCAGGAGGGGCACCACAGACTGGGCTCTGTGAAAAAAGTCTGAAGCAAATCATTCTCCTTTTCTCTTCAGTGGCTGGCAAGAGTCAGAGTCACTGCTGAGAGCATCTGAGCACACCTTCCTCAGCCGCTGGGAATCTCAATTGCTCTGTCATCACCTTTCTTTCTGAGAAGGGGTTACTTTTGGGTCACAGCTCCAGGAGAGATGTCAGAGCTGCAAAACCCACAGCAGTTCCTGCTGACTTGCTTATGCAGCTCTCTGCCAAGTGTGCCAGCTTTTGTGACAGCCCGTGTAATCCATTGTCATGGGTTATCCCAGCAGGCAGCTAAACACCACACAGGCGCTCGCTCACTCCACCCCCCAGTGGAATGGGAGAGAGAATTGGGGAAAAAACCAGCAGAATTCATGGCTTGAGATTAAGGCAGTTTAGTAGGACAGAACGGGAAGGGATAATAACAACAACAGCAGTAATAATAAACAAAACAAGTGATACACAATTTTTCACCGCTCGACAACCAATGCCCAGCCACATCCTGAGCAGTGGCCCCAGCCAGCTTTCCCCTCTAGTTTATATACCGAGCATGTTGCCACATGGTATGGAGTATCCCTTTGGGCAGTTTGGGTCAGCTGTCCTGGCTGTGTCCTGTCCCAACTTCTTGTGCCCCCCCCAGCCTACTTGCTGGTGGGGTGGTGTGAGGAAGAGGAAAGTCCTTGACTTGCAGTAAGCACTGCTTGGCTATAACTAAAACATTGGTGTGTTACCAACATCATTTCCATCCTAAATCCAAAACATAGCACTGTACCAGCTACCAGGAAAAAAATGAACTATGTTTCAGCTGAAGCCCAGGACATCCATGCGTGTCCTGTGTGTAGGCACTTGTTGCTGGCAAAAGAGTCTCTACTTGGGGATTTTTTGCTTTGTTTTATTTGTTGGCAACTAATGCAAACTTCTAGTCTCTGCTGGGTAATTAACCAAACCGGTAAGTAAACATCTTTCCTCCCCCTCTTCCAGACTTCACTTAAGCCACAGCTCTTGTCACCCTACCGTGTCTCAACTCCCCTTACTTTCACCACAGGCCACACTCAGTCAGTCTCAGCTCCTTCAGTGAGAAAGGGGTAACACAGGACATGGTGGTCATGTGTGTAATAGATTCTCTCTGCTACTCCTCCTTTTTGTGCCTGCTCTGCTGAGGGGTGTCCACAGGACACAGTGCCTTTACAGCTGTCACTGTTGTGGCGTGAGTCACACAGGGACTACAATCCCTTTGGGAGTGCACATCTTTGGCATGGAGCACTTCCTTTCAAGGGTGCCTCTAGCTGCACCTCTCCTCAGGCATGTCCAGGTGTGTCTCCTCTCCCAGGGGCTGTTGCTGTTCCTTAAATACACTTGAGCAGAGGTGTCATGTGCTCCTCTGACTTGCTGAAGTTTTAGTGGCTCACACCATTCTTGGAGCCAGGTGGAGCCATCTCTGGCATGATGCAGGTCATGGCCTTCTCCACACAGGTCACACTGGCCACCCATGTCACCTGAATCCTGCCATGTTTGCCCAGCACAGCACCCATGTGGGTGCTCGTGGAAGTCAGCTGGGTGCTCATCATATTGGGCACTCATGAATGTACTAACAGGGTGTTTGGACATAGATAATTTGGGCATGCATGCATGAACTGATTGGATGCTTATGCAAAAATTACTGTCCATTCATGCATGAATTAACTGGGCACTCATGCATTAATTTATTCAGTGCTCATGCATGAACTCACATTGGCACTCACACAAGAACACAGCAAGCCCAGCAAGATATGGCCTGTCCATCACTCCACTCCTCAGTGAGCCATGCATCGAGGAACTCTTGGAATGTTAAGCCAATATGAACTCTTTTGACGTCATCACAGTCTTAATGTACATAAGTTAAAAACTCCAGTTTTTCCCCCTTGGACCAGCCAGTAGGGATTAATGCTGTGGCAGTACACTTACTAAAATGTCTCTCCTCCATTGTGGTCACACAGGGACTAGGGTTAACATGACAATTTGGTTGTATACCCATGTGGATACAGATCCCACCCCTGGGCCAGACTACAGCAGTTAATAGTGCACCAGTGTGTGCATACACATAGTAAAATTCCACCCACGTTTCCCTGGGAACCTGGTGACTCCTCAGCTTGGTGTGTGCAAGACATTATCTCTTAAAAACCCCTTTCCTCTGGGGACAAGAGTATTGGGGTTAATGTTAGCACAGCTTGAGTGTATATTCATCACAAACTTCATCCCCTTCTCCCCGTGGACAAGACTACGGTGCTAATCTCACATCTCTCTTGTAGCGTGCTTCCCCCAGTACGGTATCTGCAGTTTGCTCCTTGATCAGCAGGATATCCCACCAGTCATCAGCTGACACTTAGAGGAGCAGTAGCAAGTGTTCAGCTGTCAGAGTTTTGGGACCATGTTGTTAGGTGTTCACTGCTTTTGTAGATTCTGGTCTCCAAAGCCTCAAGTAGCAACCCACAAGTTCCAACTTCGTAACACGACTGTAGCCGCTGCAGGGACACCTCCCAGGGGTAGTGGCTGTAACCATGTCCCATTTCTGTGATTTTGCACTGAAAAAAGGACCACCAAGTGTTTGTGGTCGTAGGAGTGATGTGCAACTTATATCCCACGGAATGCTCAAGCATGAATTAACAGGGAACTTATATTTGAACTGATGGTGCATTCGTGCATCAGGTAATTGGCCTCTCATGAATGAACTGAATGGGCAGTCATGCATGAATGCAATAAACCCTGCACTCCTTGCCCAGTACAGCATGCAGAGCTCTTCAGATGCCAGGATGTGCTGGAATTTGCACTGGTTTCCACAAATCCCTGTGAGAGGCATGCACTGTCTCTCACAATCTTGCGGGAAGCTCCCTGGAGCCTGAGCTCAATGTCCCAGCTCTGACTGGAATAGGTTGGAAGAGGCCAAAAGCCAGGAACAGTGGCATGAGTGTCATTTTGTGGGTCTGGCCTTTTTCTGCTGGCATTGGAGCTGAAAATAAAAGCTTGGGAACTCCAGCAGCGCCGGCCTTACAACAGAGCCCACAGCACTGTGCAGTCTGCAAAAGGCCAGTGGCACGCCCGTCTTCCACTGGCCACTCATTGCAGCGTTTATTCAAGAGTTTCAAGAAAGAGTCAATTACTCATCAGATGTAGGGAGATTAATCATGGCTCCTTACTCACGTGGCATATCAACACTTCGCCTTTATTGTCTGCCTAGGGCTGTGACCTTGCATTTATACTAACAGGATCAAATATAGCCAGGATCACACTGAAGTACCTCCACATAGCAGCCTGTTGCTGTTAATGATTCACAAATGGAGCCTGCAAACAGGTGTGCCCTTTCTTGTACTATCCCCTGGAAACTTTTTAAAGAAAGAAGCAAATAAAGCCACATTTAGAACAATGACAGACCTCTGCCATGATTTCTGCCTCCATTTTGTAGGGCAGAAGGAAAGCGTCTCCTCTTCCCTCCACATTTGTCTTAGTCCCTCCCTTCCCAAGGCTTGCCTGTCCAGAGGAGCCAGTGTGCCAGGCAGAACGAGCTTGCTCTAAAGCCTAGTGAGATCAGCTGCTGATTAAGGGTCTCTGCTACAGGAGGGATTGCTGAACATGGGGCTGGAGAAAGCTGGAGGAGGAGTGCAAGTTACTTGCCTAGATTCTTCCATCGTGTAACTCTTCAGATGTGCTTTTTGGGAACAGTGCACTCTGTGCTGGCATGCATCAGCACTTGACAGTATTCACAGCACTGCTATTTTTCTGGCCGTTTTGCCTGGCTCTGAATTGTGCTAGATCACCTTTCAGCTTCAAGGGACAGCTGTGCAGCAGGTTTCTGTAACAGGTTTCCCACCCTTATCTGTGTGAGCTCTGGAGAATCACACTGGTAGGAGACAGCCAGAGCACTTCCATCTGTGTCTGATCAGTGACGTGGGACAGAGCCCAGAGGCTGTGAAGCCTCTGAAGAGCTGTGCTGGGTGGTGCCTTGAGAACCAGCTCCAGCATTTCTGTGTTTGAGTCTGGCCGTTCCTTACACTTGAAAACTTGCAGCTCTCACAGTCAAATTCACCTTTCAATGAGGCTGGAAGTTTCACTTGCTTGTAGGCAGATGGTAGAGGGGAGGAAGGGGCAGATCTGTAAATAAACTCATAGGATGTTGGAGCATCCACAAGATCTGTCTGCTTCTAGTTCTCAGTGTTGGTGGTGAGTGGAGCTGAGGCATTTCAGTGCTTGAGAGCAACAAGCAGCAAAAGCAGCAAGCAGTAAAGCTGGGCACACATTTGTAAACTGCAGCCTGCAGAGTATTAAGCTCCACGTTGCTCCAGTAATCACACTCATGTTTTGCATCCAGACATGAAAGCAGTGACTGATCTCTTCTCCAGGGCTTCGGAGGGCAAGACTGTGGAGGTACCATACAGAGGGGATGTGGAACACACCATCCTGGACATCCTCGGCGGGCTGCGCTCCACCTGCACCTACGTGGGAGCTGCCAAACTCAAGGAACTGAGCAAGAGAACGACGTTCATCCGGGTCACCCAGCAGCACAACGAGGTCTTCTCTTAGCCTAGGCCTGGGGGGCTGGAGAGAGGGGTGGGGGAGAAGAGCAGGAAGGGCTGCTCTTTTCCTTTGCTTTCTCTTCCATGTTGTGTTAGTGGCAAACTTCCCTCTCTCTCAGAATGGCAGTGTCGTAGCCATGGAAGGGGCTATGGCTGGGATTTGGAAGGGGAAGGTCACGCTATTAACACAGTGCCATTGATTCAAAATGCAATAGCCTCATCTTTTATTGTTGTGCCTATTTTATTTTTTAATCAACATTTCTTAACCTGGTTTTTTCCCCCTCTGACAAATAGCTGCTGAAACCTCAGTTAACAAGGAATTGGCTTGTACAGACATGGCTGTTAACGCCTGCACACATTCACACATTCCCTTTTTTAAGACTGACCTGTCAGCTACCACCACTTTCTGGCAGTGCACCTTTCAGAAATTGCAGGCTGGGAGAGAAAAAGATGAAAGCAATTGCATGGAGAAATAAAAAAGCAAGTTCTCTTAATCTTTTTTCTGGCCAAAGAGTGGATGTTATGGCACAGCTGCCAGCCTGCAAAATGTCAGAGGTGGATGGTAGATGAGGCCTGGCTGCTGGTGACATGTGATGCTAAAAATGCCAGATCTCTGTCACTCTCAGTTCACAGGGCTGTTATTGCTGTTCTTACTTAAATCTCCCTATTCAGTGGACTTGCCCCTTCAGAGAAGCTAGCACTGAATGTAGCAAAACCGTGCTGGCCCCCCTGCCCCCATCTGAGGAGATCATTCAGGTGAACACTTTTCAGAGCTTGCCTGCTTTATCGTGAGTGCAGTTATTGAATTACCTGGCTTCCTGCTTTTACCTGCTCTCTGGGAACAGGTTTTTAAGACATGGAAACTCAGCAACTGTAACCCTGACAAGGGGGGATGGTTCTTGCAGTCCTCCCTGTTCCCTTGCCTGCTCACATCCATTTAGCAAAGACGTAAAAACGCTGTGCAGTGCATTGTCTGTGGCCAGGTGGAGGAGGCCAGAGGGATCAAATTGCCTTCTGGTTATGTGGTACCACTCACTCCTTTGCAGTCCTTGACACCATGAAAAGCAAGAGAGAGCTTTTGGCAGAACAGCCTGATTGATTGCAAGACACCATCAGGCTGAGATGGAGTTAAAGCATTTGCTCCAAAGGCAATAATGAATGTTGGAGACTGGGTAACACTTCAATAAAGTGTAATGGCCTGCTAATTAATTGATAAATCACAATGAAAATTTCTTTGGAAATACATGTTGCATCCACATGAATAGCAAAGTAGCTCGATATGATAAATGATGTAAAAGTGAGCACCAATGAATTAATAATGCTTGGCCACTTACTTTAAACTGCTGCTGAGATCATAATGCAGCTGATGTTACTTCAGTACTTCAGAGTCTTACTTTCCCCTCCTGTAGACATCTGTGGAAAGAGGCAGGCTTCCTTTGAAAAGCAAAAAAGTGATCTGTAGGGAAAGGAATAGCAAAGAGAAACTCTAGAATTAAACTCATATGCTGGACTGCTCAAAAAGCCATGCACAAGGATTGGTACAATTGACCATGCTGAGAAGAAAATCCAGGCCACAAGCTGATCCCTGGTGATTTTGAAGTGTGTTGTGCACATTAGAAAAAGCACAGGATATCTTCTAAATTTCCTGGTATTTTAAATGTATTCCATTTAACATCCAGGACATATTTCTTAATTTTGGGATGACCCCTTCCTCTGCTTTGGAAGTGGATAAGGGCCTTGATGTGAGCACAGGTTATGCCTGTGCTGGCTGCAAGGACCATTTGTCCTGCCCACAAAAAGAAAGGAATGTGAATGTAGAAGAGAAGCAGGCCTTGTGAGTCCAGGCCCCGATCTCTGTTCCCTCCAGCCTGGAAGCATCATGTTAAAATAATGCCAGGCTTCTTTGGCACAGAAAGGCACCGTAGGCCTCCGACTGCTCTCAGCTGCACTAGGCCCAGAGCACGGGCAGTGTGACCTCTCTGCATCAGTACGGCCGTGGGACAGCCCCGTTCCTCTGTTTATGCCATGGAAGGGGCAGGGGGTGCAGAAGCCAATGGACACTTCTGTCAGGAGTGGGGTTGGACCACCACGGCCCAGGCCTGACCACAGGTGTGTCTCCACACTGGTGCCTTCACATGTGGGAAATGCAGCACTCTGCTGGTCTCATGCCCACTCTCGCTAGTGCTTTTCTACTTTTTTTAGCTACATTTCTAAGTGGAATTTAAGAAATACATATGCATATAAAAAAATATATATTTCTAACCGTTTTTTTAAAAGATCATGCGCACATCAAACCGAGCGGCTCGCTCCATGATGTCCTCAGAACAGTTTCTTTTCCAAAGGGCAGGTGCTGGGGGCAAGGCCACAAGTGTGGCAAATGAGGCCACTCTTACACCTGCTTTCCTTCCCTTCCTGTCCTGCACATACCTCTGATCAGTGACTAATAGGAGAGGGACAGGCTAATCTTAAGTTGTCCCCTGAATTCTTCAGGCTGTGAATGCTACTGATGCCATGAATAGTGACTGATAAAAGTTTTGATGTTGGGTATTTGGTTTTCTGAATAGCAGGTCTTCCCACTGTTTTGATAAGCAGCATGTTTTCTTTCATTTTCTCCTCTCCAAAAGTGAGGAGAGAGAAATGAGATGCAGAAAGGCTGACCTGGTGGCATGTCTGCATCTCGCCCAGTTATATGTGAATTTTGTTCAGGAATAACCCTCAGTTATGTGAGTGCTCCCCACTGGCACTGTACATGTGCAGCTCTGAGACAAGCTGGAAAATTTAAAAAAAAAAGCAAATGCTTGAGTCCCCCTTTATCACCTATTCCTGTGCTGCAGTAGTTGCCCTTATCTTCACTTAGCTCCAGGTCCCTGTACCCTGCTCAAGCCTGCTGCCAGTCCCACAAGGAACTGAGGGAGAGGAAGCTGGGAACACACTTTGTCTGGCAAGATGGTCCAAGTCAAGACCACAACCACTGACAAATGCCATGTGCCATTTGTGGACCTACCTCACCTGCCCATCTAACTGGGCTCTGTTATTTGGTGTCCTTCTGTGGGAAATGAAATTTGTAAGTGCTTAATAATGCTTGATGTTGAGTGATTCTGTCTAACCAGGTCTTCTCTACCCCCACACCCCAACCCCATCCTGTCCACAGGAATGCTGTGCGTGTGACAGGCTGTGCTGTAGGCCAGGGCCATGCCTGCTTCCCCCAGCCAGGCAAGTGTTGAGCTTCCAAGAGCAGTGTTGAGATTCAGCCCAGGGGCTCCACAGGGGTGCAGTTTAACATACCAAAGACCTACAAGTGGGGATGCTGAAACGGGCAGCATTACATCACTAAGCAATCCCTGCTGAGCATGTCTCCCTGTGGCTTCTTGAAACATAAGGACACCTCTAACACCCCTGGCGCTCCCCGTCCTGCTCTGGGGTTGCCTAGCTGCTGGAGCACGTTTTGCGGGGTGGGCTCCTGCCTGCACAGGCTGGCTTATCGGAATTGTCCTTGGGATGGAAGGGCTCAGCACAGGAGTGGCCTTGCTCACTCCCCAGTGACTGCCACTGTGGTGGCTGCCAGGAGTGCATGTGGGACACCTTCTTGTAGGTGTGAGCAGTTGTTAAAGGGGCCTCGAGCCAGAATCCTGACAGATGCAAAACAAGCCACACAGGTCTCCTTTCTCTGGAAGAAACACATTCCATCTGCTCACTGGACAGCCAGTCCCCATCGGCCATGGGTCGGGGGGAAGCACAGCTTTGGTCTCCTTCAGGGCATAGTGGGGTTGAATGTAGGGTGGGGACACCCTGTAAATACGGAGAGTTGTAAGCAGGGTCAGAAGATGCCTCTGTTTGCCTTTGGGGGAGCTGTTCCCATACAAAATGTACCTGTCTCTTCCTTTCAGCTAGTCAATAGCAGGGGTAGAAAGGATGGGGATAAGGAGGAAATGTGGCAGCTGTTGGCCAAGCCCCACTGTGTTGGAACAGGTGCTTTCAGTCAAGGACACGATGAGAGTTCGAAGCTTTTCTGAACCAAGCACTCCCTAGTTGATTCCTATTGAACTCCACTCTCATGACAGACTTGTTGCTACAGCTTTCTGCCAGTGTATGTACAGTGTCTATCCATCACCATCTCACATCCCCCATTGGGATGTTTAGTTGCTGTTTAGTTGCTAATACCAGTTTTATACCAAAAATTCTTTTTTTGGAGCCAGGAGGGCTTTTGCAACCAGTGCCAGGTTTGGCCTTGTGTAGAAAAGAGGGGGGAGGGGGGGAAAAAGCCAAGGCCCAAGAACAGCCATTTGCCTTCCGCAGCAGCCAGGGCCAGCAGGTGAGAGAGGGCCAGCCCTTCCCTGCGGGCTGGGAGCTGCCAGGGGCAGCAGGGTTGAAGCACGTCTCAAGTAGATGCTGGCACAGCTCTGCAACCCTGACACAGGACAGACCACCCCCTGCCGCCCTCGCTTCATTTGTGGTCACCCAGATGCTTAAGCGAGCCCTCCCCAGCATTTATTTGACCCAGTGTTGACTAGCTGACGTTTTCATACATAAATCAGCAGTTCAGAGTCCAGAACTCCCTGGCGTTGCCTGCGATAACTGTGAAGCACTTCCATGCAATTGGCCAAAAAGCTGATGGGCTTTCAGTGTTTTGCTGCCCCGCTCAGCCCTGCTGAGATGGTGATGAGAGCACTGCTCCCCTTCCCTCTGCTGTGGCACTCGCGTGCGTGCGGCCCAATCATCCCAACTGCTCCGAGGTTTTTGTTATGCAATAAAAAGCTTCACCCTGACGGGTCTGCAGAGCATTTTATGGCCGTGGGTGGGAGGGTACGGGCGCCTTTCGGCATCGTTGCAAATAAAAGCAAATGCTCTCAAATGCATTGCCAGGATGGGGCTGGGGGAGGACGGGGCAGGGAATTAAATTGGCCAAGTTATGTCCCTAGGAAAGCTATCTCCCCTTCAGTCATAAAAGACAAAACACGCATTTGCAATTGGCACTGTTATTTTATTAGTACGAGTATACTGAAACAATAAACTTGTACTGGTATACAGACAATTTCTTTAAAACAATTTTGTTCAAATTTTGAATCAAACATTGTTTTATTATAATAATGAAATAATTTCTACCTAGAAAACCTGCAAGCACCATCAAAGAAAGGGACCATAAAATTCAATAAACAGACGCGAGTGTATCCTACAAATAGACACACCACCATTAGAAAATAGAATATGAATTCTTCCATTTTTTTTAATATTTGTTTTAAAAAAGCTAGTGCAAGTACAATATTTTACACTGGAATTACAGAGAGTATGCACGCATATGGAAAAAAGTTCTCCTGTCACAATAAAAGCTCTTAACTATGTCTGTATGCACTTAAAATCTTCTCCTCTTTTCAATAAGGTGCAAAACGTTATTCCCTCCCTATTTCTCCTTTGTACTGGCCATGTCAGCTCAATTTCTCCCCAACACAAAGCTGCGATATCCCTTTTACTGGGCCTACACTAGGAACTACACTGGAAGTGTGATTTGCAATAACCCTCATTAGTAATACCAGACAATTAAAAAAAAAAAAAATTACTTTAAAAACTACTGATGTTGAATGGCTGGACCTGACCCCGGCTCGGCCAAGCGCCGCTGCCAGCTGCTGCCGGGAGCAGTGACATAGCTAGTACAAAATGGTTTTCAGTAGCTCACCCAAACTGAAAAAGGTTGGGAAATTCCCCCTCCCCCACTTTTGCAACACTGCAAAAAGAACAGTGTTCAACAAGTTAATATATTATTAAAAAAAAAAAAAATTACTTTAAAAACTACTGATGTTGAATGGCTGGACCTGACCCCGGCTCGGCCAAGCGCCGCTGCCAGCTGCTGCCGGGAGCAGTGACATAGCTAGTACAAAATGGTTTTCAGTAGCTCACCCAAACTGAAAAAGGTTGGGAAATTCCCCCTCCCCCACTTTTGCAACACTGCAAAAAGAACAGTGTTCAACAAGTTAATATATTATTAAAAAAAAAAAAGGAGCAAATACATACATTAGTGAGTTTCAACATTAGCTGACTGTCGTGAAGAGTTGCATCTATGCCTTACCAGATTAGTAACTTTGCAAAGCGCCCGGCCTGACAGCTAGGCCAAAGACACAGACCAAGCCACCCGCAGCCACCCCTGGCCCGTTTTTGCCCTCAGCTGCCCAGATCCAAACCCCAGAATTCTTGGAACAAGAAGTCTGCAGAGCTTGTTCAATGGGAGAGTACCTGGGTCCTGGATTTTTAAAGCAGATGCCAGGGTGGGATCCCCTCACCAGCAGGTCTGAAGGGGCAGAGCTGCGCTGCCTGCAGAGCCAGTGGTCCCACCCCGGCTCCACCCTGGCCAAGGATCTGGGCCCTGAAGTTTCTGCCCATCACCAATCCCATAGTACAGCAAGGACAGCTTCAACAAGCGGCTCCGCTCGCTGCAAACAACACTTCCAATGCACACCTACTGCGTGGTCGAGGGAAAGGGCACAGGAGCTCTAACTGCTCAAAATAGAAACTAACAAAAAAGGAACAACCTTGGATGAAGCCTCCATAAAATCCTCAGTGGAAGACTTGAGTCCTTTCAGCTAAGAACAAGAAAAAACCTACGGAAACCTTAGAGACAGTTATTGTATAAATACTACCTGTTGGCTGAATGCACTTCACCGTAACACAACTGGGGCTGGTTTCTGAGCGCCCGGGGGTCACTTGCACAGGCCGAGCATTCCTGCCCCCTGTGCCTGCGGGAGCCGAAGCTTGGGTCACCTCCGGGGAGGGGGATGGGAGCAGCCTGACACTTTGCCCTCTCCACCCTGCCACCAGCTCCCAGCTGCCCAGCTCAATCTTTGGACAGGAAAAGGATCCTCTCTTCAGAAACTGCTTCAGGATCCTCTCCTTTTGGCTTCTGAAAAACATCAGTCTTGCCATTGGTCAAGACCATCACTGGAAACGTGCTCTGTGTGACCAGCTGCTCCCAGCACTCTGGCAGCAGCGGTGGGGGAGAGGGGCAGTGACAGGGGCTGGAAGGCCAGGTCGCCTCGAGTACCATTCTGCTGCTAGTGCTGGGCAAGGATACCTTGTTACAAGCACTTCTCGCTCAGGGTTATACTCTTTGGATTTCATCTGGAACAGGAAGTGCTGAAAAAACGTGGAACAGCGTCCCCAGAGAGAGAAAAATTGGGACAAAAGGCCTCAGGTGGAAACTACGCAGGTTGTGCTCAGCCGGCAGCATCTCTCAACCCTGCGAGCACCAGCAGGGTCCCCGCCCTTGGGCCAGCTGGGCCAAGCCTGCCCAGGGCACGGCCGAGGCCTCCCTCAAAACCGGCCTTGACCTCTGGGCTGCCAGTGGCTCAGTGCAGGTGGAAGAGACTTAAAGCCAAAATACAGCTGGAGAGTGAGACTCTGGTTTTGCACAATAGCCACCCTTCGAAGTGCCCGGTAGCTGCACTCAAGAATTGCTGCTCCAAGGTGTAATTTCAGCACAGGAATAAACAGTGTGACTCCATTCCCCAGAAATGGGACCCATGTAATACGAACAGAAAATTAAGCACAGTTGTTCTTTAAGAGCCTTTTAAGTAATAATTCTTCCTGGCCAGAGCCAATACAAATCAGATCATCTAGACATGACATTTTCTATATACAAAAAACATGTAACTTTCAACCTTTCTCTGCTTTTGTATTTAAAAACTTTTTTTTTTTACAAACAAGGTATGAAACTCACTGTTCAAACAGAGCCGTCTCTTTTTCAAACACTGAATGAATCATTCCAACATTCATTTTTCTTTTGTGCAATTTTTTAAAACATTACCTGTACTCCTCAATGTGAGTGCTTCAAAAAAAGTTTCTATTTTTAATAAGCTTCTCAAATTAGGTTTACATCAAAAAATATTCCCACAAGGTATAGTGCTACAAGAAAAGATCCTATCAGTAAAGGTAACACATCTGAAGCGAGGTCGTCTATGTAAAAGAAATTGAACTCTGGAGTAGAGGTGTGCAACGCGTTTGGAATTTCCCTATGGGCACAAAGCAAGGCTGTCCTCAGGACAGGGAATCAAGTGGACATGTAGGCATACACGTAAAAAAAAATGCACACATAACTTCTTTGTGTGCTAACAGACACTTCTGCCTGGGTGTGTGTGCACATATGCATATCTGCATCAACAAATACTCATTTTGCTATGTATTACAGGATTTGAGAGAGTGGAAGGGTTGGAAAAACCAGAGAAAAGGAAATTACTGCCTCCACTCTGGTGGTACGTTCATTTCCCTTGCTTTTCACATCAGCACTGGCCAGAGCCCACAGTGGACTCTGCTGCTACCTGTGATGATGGGGAAGGAAGAAATGGAAACTGTACGAGTGCATGTCCCATTCTGCCATTTGTCAAATTTCTGGGACAGCAAAAGTGTTTTAATGGGCTAAATCCCCTCCACCTGGCCAAGGCTTCTGCCCTGGTGAACCTCGACATTTTTCCAGCTGCCTGATTAAGGTCAGGATGTGGCCCTGATTGAACCACGCTTCAATTTCACAAAGATTTATACATGTGCTTTACAGCAAGCCCCTGAGCAGCCCTCGCTGGCCAGCCCAGACCTCCCGTGGGTACATGTATAAGCGTTTGCAGAACTGGGTCCCAGGATACGCAGAGCATTGAGCCAAGAGCCACTCTGAAACAACACTATTAGTGTTTAAAAAGACTGAGAATTCACTCTCCTTGACACAGGCTTTTTTTCTTTTTTAAGCAGTTGCAAGAATTAACAGTATTTCACCATTTCCTTTTTACTACTGGCAACACACTTTAAAGTAATATAAATCTCTGCAGAGAGTGTATTTTCATTATAACCAACAGCTACAGTTCATGCTGAGCCTGCTGCTTTTGTATTGCAATCTAAGTGAGATCTACAAAGTTTAAACCATGAGATGCAGGAAATCCAAACTTGTCTGTAACATTGTACATCCCTACTCCAGAGCAGTAAAAGTGCTGCTTCTGGTCACATCAGTGTACCACACATACGCCAGCCCCATCCCTGAGTAAAAGGTGTGAAAGGTTTCTGAATGTTCCTTGATTTAAGGGAAACAAGAGTAGTGATGTCACTTCCCCATGCTGAGAAAATGACGGGAACGACAGGTTGAACAAAGCGACAGTGGGACGAAGGAATTAAAGGAATGAAAAAAGGAACGTGTATCCCTCCCCTCCTCCCGAGGTCTGCATCTTCGAGGGAAAGCAAGCCTAAGGGCAAGGTACAAAATGGTAAAATAGGTCAACAGCGACTCCGATTCGGGTCTCGACCAGAGGACTCGAGGTAAGTGACATCAAACTCAAATTCCCCATGATGTGGCCCAGACAAACTAAAACAATGCCTAAGTTAAACACTATAAGGAACAGTCACTTTATATATATAGATATATAGACAGATGATAGATAGATAGATAGATAGATAGATAGATAGATAGATAGATAGACAGACAAATAGATTTTTTTTAAGAAATCCCTATAAAGAGGTTCTTGTTTTATTTTTCTTTGCCCTGACTAATTTCTTGGTGATTGTATGCATTTTGTTGTAAACTAAAGAGGCCTGCTACAAAAAGAAAGAAAGAAACAGACAAAAAGAAAACTACTGTTAGTCACTATTGTGAAGCGGCCGCCACGCAGAAGCAGAGGCCGAGCCTCCTCCTTCGGCTTCACCTCAGCATCCCCATGGTGCGAGTGGTATTTTGCACCTGCCCTGGGGACCGATGGCACTCCCGGGCCTGGGGACGAGCCCAAGGGATGCTCAGTGCCAGAGGGAGAGAGGCAGAGCCCCGCCTTACAAAGGACTTGGCCCCGGTGGGGGCCAGCTCCTGTGTGCGTGTGTCCAGGTGGAAGGTGGCACTCGGCTGTATGGCTGAGTGCCACCCTTTGCCTGGATGCCATGTAGACATGAATACATCTTGTTTTTGCTTTTTTTTTTCTTTCCTGGATCTTTTTGAACATCAAATACAAAAAAGGTTCATGTTTCGTGGGGCAAGGGGTCTTCTACCCTTAATATGGTGTGGGTTTTTTGGAGGGGGGAGGACAGGGAGGGACTTATTAACAGGGTTGGGGGAGGGGAAAGGTAGAAAGAAGGAATTCAAAAGAGACAAAACCAGGGGAAATCAGAAGTGGGTATGAGATCTAGCTAACACCGAACAGGTGAGTCTAAGTTGGCACGTAAAGTATTGCACATCCTACAAAAGCCAAAGCATGGAAGGGGACAATTGTTTGGAAAGAACCAGTTATTTCAGAATTCCTCAGTCTGAAACACAAGCACAGAACTAATACATTCCTATTGCTCCAAATGTATTTTTTTATTATTATTATTTTTTCATTTTTTTAGTGTTAGTTGAATAGATCCAGTCAGTTTAATAGCCCCTGCTTCCTTATTAACCACAAATGTGTATGCGTATGGTTTTACTTGAGATTTCTTTTTTTTCCAAGAACACGTGAAGTACAGAAATAGTGGTATGACTGTGAATTAAAATGTGTAATTCTTTCTATTCCTTTACCATCAAAGCTTAAAAAAAAACAGGAAACAAAACAAAACAATAAATTGCAAGTGCCCTGAGCAGAGTATATGGAAGATTAAGCAACTTCTCTGAGCAGAAATATTAAAAAATAAGCACTAACTAAGCTGTGTGATTGTGAGAAGAAACCCACTCAGCTATTTGGTAGCCTGCCGAGAGGTTAATAAAATTCAAGGAAATTCAAAGAAAGTTTCAAGCTATTTTAAACATATTTCAACTTTTTGGTGCACCCCAGAATATGGTATAAAAACAATTAGGTCTGGTGTGAGCTAAATTTCAAGTAACAAGTAACAAGAGTCAAAGATGGGGTTTGGGGTTAACATTTCTTCTTTTAAAGAAAAGCACTGTATTTCAGGGGAGAGGGAAAACAAGACTAAATAAATTTGTTCACTTTAGATTACCGTGTTTCTAATGACGGACTTTGATTTCCTGTTCTCCCTGTGAGTACAGCTTCTTCAAAACTACCTGAAGGATGTGAACTCGCCAACCAAAAATGACGACACGAACGCTTGCTCACGGAGGGCCCGAGCGCGATTCCACTGAAATCCCACTGGGATCTTTCAAGAGGCAGCAACAGGCTTTAGCACTCAGCCCCGACATACTTCATACTTGCACCTCCCCAAGGCTTGTGCAGGAGGCTGGGTGCACAGCACCTCAGAGGATCCGGCCCTACCTGGGGAAAGAAAAGACTGAACGCGTGAATCCCGCCCCCCCACTTGGTTTGTACCAAACTCTTGAAATGTCGCCTTTCCAATGGAAAACGATGCAATTAAAATAACAAATAATAATAATAAAATAACAATAGGTTTGTTTTCAAAACAAACAAACACCTTGCTTACTTATAGAAATGGTTTTTTTGTGGAAAACTCTCTCAGCAAGTCTGAAGAAAGATTCTCAGAGGTGTCCCAGTAGGACCTGGTTCTGTGTGGCCCATACGGTAGAAAGACCAAAAATGAACTCTGAAAGGAACATAACCCTATGAAATGGCCTAGAGCGTAGGCAGGTTAGTGAGTAATTGCTACATTTGTTTATGCTCTTTCAGACCCCCCCCCACCCCACAACATTATTAGGTAAAAACTGCAGGAATACCACACAAATGATAAACTCAAGATGTGCAAATTGCAAGATTCTTTAAAGTCCATCTTTTTCAAAAACACTGGACAATGATTTTTTTTCCTCTTTCCTTTTTCCTTTCTCTTATTTTTTTTTTATTATGTCAGCTCGCATATGCCTTTAACTCTTTCTCAAGCATTAAAGTTTAAAAAGTGCCTCCTATTAAGTAGTCCTTTGTGGACAATGACTGTCACATACTAGTTCAATAATTCACATTCATCCCTTTGAAACCACATTAAAACTTTCAGCATCTTGCCTGTGAGAAAACTTTATATAGTTGCATGTAGTTACAGTGTTGAAGAGATTTGTTTGTTTGTTTGTTGTTGTTGCTTTCCGAGCAGATTAAAGTGATATACAGTACGTACTGAGTGTTAGACCAGGATGCTCAGCAATAAAGTGTGAACAGCATTTTAAGTGCTTAAAGACATTCTAGGTTCATCTTCAACAGCGGATTCCTGTGTCACACACCGCAATTTGAAAAAAGTGGCACCAGTTGTCCATAACCATGAACTAAAACCAGTACTAGAGTTAAAGACAAAGATTTGCAACCTAACTGCAAACGATGGATGCCTGTGATCTCAAAGGGGCAGTCTGCATCTACCTTGTGGAAGCAAATGTCAATGGCGTAACCCGGTCGATTTGTCTAACGCTGCACAGAAACAGGAGTGAGCCTGAGCCAGGCGCATCCGCAGAGCCAGAGGTCTCCTTGCACACCCATGCACACCCACGCCACACGCACACACCCGCCCCCCTCCCGCCGTCAAGGAAAACCCTGCAGGGTGACTGGCGCAGGAGTCCATACAGCCTCCCCGTCGCTGACTCCAGGCTATGGAACTGCACTAGCAAGCAGAAAGGAAATGTGGTGTGGCAGTTTGCTTTAGGAATAAAAATCAGTGCAGTCAGACCCCATGGGGGAAAAATATATATATACATATACACACACACAAATATATATATATATATATATGTATAGTAGAGCCTTGAGTAAGAGTTGGCTTGTTGTTGAAAACATCAGAGACTGTCTGATCCTTTTCAGTAACACACCCAAGGGTTGTGTCCTCAGCATCCACCTGGGGTGAGGAAACCTCTTCACCAATCCACCAGAGAGCGGCCATCCCATCCCGGGGATTGGCATGCAACCACCCACCCAGCCACACACATACACACACACACGCATCCCATGTTTGACACACACCTCTGCTACAGTTCCCTTCTCCTCACCTCCCCCCAAAAAACTAGAACAGGAACCAAAACAACAAAACAAACACAAAAAAAAAAAAACCAGCGACGAAAAGAAAACAAAATCACAGCTGGACCCTGTCCTACATGAGGTGTTAGAAAACAGGAGCCATGACAACACATTCATTTCCACTAAGGGTGTGTGAAGCAGATACTGCCCCTTCTGTAGCTCTTGATAAACCTAGTCACTGACAAATACTTGTGGAAAAACATATGCACCAGTCTCCTGCATAATACCAGCTGCAACTATAACAACAAGGTTATAACATAAACCTAAAATAAGATGATAACATGTAAATACTGGGTTATTTAGTCTACAGTACAGTAATCTGGATAAAAATGACAAGGGATAGCCTAATTTCCTTTCCCCAAACAACTTTTACTTTCCTACGTTGGATCGACCTTCAATGCAAATCTTAACCTCCTGAGGAATAAAAGAAGGCTTGGGAAGAGTCAAAGGTGGCTCCTCTTCTGATTTCTCTAGTTTTCGTGTTTCGGGGGCTGACCACCTCCTCTTCCTCGTTGCTGGGGGCTTGCTGGGTTCTGTTTTGGTGAGCAAAGGTGCTGCAGGCAATCCTATTTTGTCCGGAAACTTCAGTTCACCGTTCTCAGCTAACATCTGTGCGCTTCCCTGATTAATCCCGTTTTCCTGCTCCGCATACCTGTGTCTACTTCCAGCTAGACTGTCATTCTTTGAATGCTTCAGCAAGATACTAGCTGAGTCCATGGGCTGGCCCTTTTTAATAGAGCCGTTCTTCAGGTTCTTGAGTGTGAGCGATATGCAGACGTCCCCCACTGAGAGTTTGGAGCATGGCAAATCAAAGAGCTGGCTGGTTCTCTCAGGGCAGCAGGATGACCAGCCTTGTCCAAATACAAAAAAAGGGTATTCTACCAAGACTTCCACGCTGACCTGCAGAAAGAGAGGGGACAACACGGAGACAGAGGGAGAGAGAAGGGAGAGCATGAGATCACTCCATGAGCCCTCACACATGTGTAGTGCTTGCCACAGGGGAGAGGAATAAAGCTGGAATTGCAAAGGCGATGTTCAGTTTCTGCAAAATCAGAACACTGGTCACGAGACTTCATGCCTGCCCTTGTCACTCAGCTTTGTCTGAGCTCAGCATTTCATAGCACAAAACTCAGCAGGAATCAAGCTTTACTTTTATCCAGCCACTCAGACAGGCGTAAGAGCTAAAATAGCTTTGGTGTCTGGCAAACTGTTTCCCACCATCCCCTTGTGGTACCTAGAACCTTTAATTCAAATCTAAAGACCCTTTCCAAACAGAAGATGGCTCAAGAGAACCTCTCAGTTCTGAGACATAATCTCCTAAATGATCATGGGAATGTCATCCTGACCTCTGCCCAAACAAGTATTCACTTAGCAGCATGAAGGGGTAAAGACACTCTGATTGCCAGGGGAAGGCCACGAGCACGTACAGAGTTGTAGCCGTAAGAGCAGCAGGTGAGAGCCTGCCTTCCCCCAGCAGTCTGTTACCAGTCCAGTTTCTTCCCTTCTCACACCTGGTTTTCCACTCTGCTGCACTTCCTCAGGGAGGTGGTCATCCCTCCTCCTCCTGCGGTTCCTGCACCATGTCTCCTTTTCTGTACCGTGTCCCCTTTCCCCCCTGCTTCACCCCACTTTAAAGACACATCTGGTTAGGAATCCTGTCTAACTATCTTACAAGGAGCTGCCATAGCCAGAACTGACCAAGAACAGTTGCCCCCTGCTCCTTGACCTTGCAAATGCTGGACCTTGAGGTCCCAACATGATAAAACACCTAAATACCCACTTTTCTTTGCACGTGGTAGCAGTCCAGCACTCACTGCAGGCTCAAACACTTGATGTGGACTCATGTGATTCTCAACTCATGGAGCGGATTCCCTCCCTCCCTAGCACACTACAAAGAGAGCAGGAAATTCTGACTAATACTTCTTTAAAACTTGGCATGTGTTTTTAATCGCTGCCTGTCACACCAGAAAGGTCTGCGACTGAGAGACTGGCTTATGCTGAAGACAGACACCCACTGCTCTGCTCCCAAGGTCCTCATGTCCTCTGCAGCTCTTCTCAGGCATGGGGGCAGGATCCCACTCTGATGGTGTAACCCTTATTTGGTAGGGGCAAAAGGGTAGGAGAGCACATGAATACATGTGCTCAACTAATTTCTGAGCCATTCAGCAGGCGTGGAGTACACCAGCTGCCTGGAGAGCCTTCCCTCTCCAGGACTATGGATTCCCTTAAAAGGAACATCACAGCAGGCTTGCAAAACCACCTCTCACCTTTGGGAATGAGTAATGCTGTCATACCCCGCATGGCTTTGTATCATTAAAAATGCATTTCAACACCGAAGCAGTTTCAGATGCACACTGCACTCCAGTGTTCCAACACATTTGTTCATAATATTAAGTGTGAACCTTGGGAGGAAGTTGCACAGTCTGTCTCACAGAAGAGACTGGACTCTAGGGAAGTACTGCCTCCAGCAGCCCTGCCACTTCCCTGCTAGCGCTGCTACCTCTAGAGCTGCCCTCCCTGCAAGCAGGGCCCCTGGTAGTGCCTCTCGCACTCCACCAGCTCCACAGCCCTTTTGGGCAAGAAGACTTGCTCAGGAATGTCCTGCAGCTCAGAGGTAGATGCTCCAGAACCAGGACACCAATGATTCCCACCGGATGTTAACAGTGCCTCTGACTAAGTGCGTGCCATGCACTAGCAGCCAACTGCTGTTTATGAGACAGTAGATTCTGTTGGGAGAAACCTTATTGAGTCTACAAATACATGCTATGTACTTGTGCAACTAGGCCAGAGGATAACACTGCATATATTATCCTGCCACTCCACCTGCCCAACACAGTAAGCCAGTGTACAAGGAATTTCAAAAGGAGCAGTTTAGAGGCTAAGATACTACATCAATTTTTGTCATACTAAACCTTTTCCAACCAGAACTGTTTGCCAACAGTCAAACTATGCCCACTGCAACAGTGGAAAGGGACTTGACTCTAGTGTGGTGCCGTATTTTCCCACTCCTTTCCTTACAAAATGCCTACCCTTCTCACATTATTTTCCCTTCCCCGCCCCTAGTCCTGGCCACTCCCTCAGATTCTCCCTGTTGGTCCCAATACCCCAACTTCGCCCATGTACCGCCCCTGTGCCCTGAAACCATTAATCCATGTGCTCTCTCCATCCCACTCACCCCTGTATAAAACCCTAGGTCCATGCCATGTGCTTCCTCTCTGCCTTGGGGAATCAACTTGTCACTGTGTGGCTCTCATGGGCTCTGTGCCTCGGGAACCATGTGAATAAACATCCTCTGAGGTCCCTCTGCGGGGAGCCTTCTCGCCTCCTTTATCGCCACCGGCACTGCAACACTCTAGCCCTACTTTAAGCTCTGAACTATGGAGAAAGTGGGGTGAGGTAACCATGAAAGCCCCATCCCTTCATGTCGCTGGATAGAAACACTCTAGCACCAAGACTTGCAGAAATATTTGCCCAGAGCTTGGGATCCTATTCCATACATATGCCTCCCAGTCTAACTGGAGTCTAACTAGGAGAAGTACTGAGTATCCAGCATCTCCCATGGACTTACATGGAAACTGCTGTCAACACAAGAACTGTAGGCTTTCTCCAGGCATGGATCATCTGGTGGACACAGCTTTCTCTTTTATATTGCTTTTTCTCACCTCCTTCTTTCTTCCGGCCTGCCTGCTGCACTTTCTTTTTCTTTCTTTATCTACTTTTCCATCCTTGTCAAAAGCTATTTGTATCTGTTGGAATCACACTTGCTTGTGTGCATCATCCTCACCAACACACAAGTTCCTCTTGATGTCGACACACTTCCACCATACATTATGCATTTTTTTAATGTAGCATCCAAAACACTTGCCTGAAGTGTTGATCACTGAAACAAATGCCAGAATTGGTGGTGGTGATCATGAATAACAACAAAGATGGTGGAATGCTGGAATCTCCATCATCTGGTCACACTGTGCATGTACCACTGTTGATTTGAAACGGGTTCCCTCATGGATTATCAAGCCCTGTTTTAGCTGGCTGCTTCTGGATTCAGCTAAGGCGGAATTTGAGGCAACCATCCTCTAAAAGCAATAGTAGTTTAAGAACTTTGAAGTGTGAAAGTTCAGTAAAAACATCCTCACAAAATTTTTTTCTGACCACTGCATTAAAACACAAAAAACTTTTTTGTAAAAGCTTCCCCCACTGCCCCTCCAGTATTGCCATGATTATTGTAGGAGAGAAGGAAATTTGGAACTTGTCTACCCACTAAGAGGATAAAGCAAGAAACATGTTGGTTCCTCTTGTACTGAGGCTTTGTTGCAGGCTACATTTATATTTCTATTTTTTAACACTGACTAGTGAAAACACCCAAAACTCTTCAGTGCAGCCACTGAAATCTGCAACTTCCTACAACCCTTTGTAATTTTATTTCTCAGCCAAGCTCAGTGGGCAAGACAGGCTTAAGACAGCTTAAGAAACCCCAGCTGGAGCTGGAATACAGATACTAGGGGCTGGCAGATCTGATGCCCAGGAAACACCCTTCCCATCATTTAAAAACACAACAACTTTAGTCTTGGGATTCACTGCTGCAACCAAAATAACAAGCACTAAAGCAAAAGGTGCCTAATGAAAGTGGTTCATGTGAACCATATTTTAATAAATGTAAACATACATTTTCCAATTAAGTGTTTTTCTCCATAATACTAATAAAATGAAACTAGGAGTGGCAGGCTGGAAACAAAGAGAAGGAAGCAGTTCTGGAAACAATGTGCAATTAAGCAGCAGAGCTCTCCACTGAAGGCCTTGCTGTGGGTGCTGAAAGACTCCTCAGGCCCAAAAAACAACTGGGGGGATTCACAGAATAGAAGCTCTCCTTCTCACAGAGAGAAGCCTCTGCAGTGCCATGCTCCCGCATAACCTCCCCTATTCAGAAACTCTGGGACCGCTAATGTTTCCCCTGCACTCCGATGCCTTCACAAGAGTGGATTTCCTGTAAGAGATTTCTGGGGCTGTAGGCAGCACCTCGTGCCACGGGAACCAGTCTGCACAACGTGGTCTGACTGGGCACCCCCCCAGGGCTGCATCTACCCCAGTTCAGTCCACTGTTACTACAGCAAAGGCAGGCGGGGCTGAAACATCAGGGGCTGCTGCTCTCTGCAGTCACGCAATCCTGTAATTTCTCAAGAGAAGCCACCTCTTGTCCAGCAGACCACAGGCTGCCGACTTTATCACATGAGCTGTGTCATCTGCTGCACTCCCAGAACTCAGTAACGTAAGGACAGACCACAGCCACCCATCACTTGGAGACAAAAGGACTTACTGTGCCGTCACAGGGGACACAGAGATCACATGAGGGGAAGGCTGGGAGAGATCTCCATCTGCAGCAGTGAACTGAGGCAACATCTCTTTCTGTGTCTGTTATGGTGCCAAAGATAATGAAAAGGGGAGCTCAAAGAAAAAGTAATCAGTTTGTCCATGCATGGGAAAATGTAAGGGGAAAACTAAACTAGATGATGGTCTAAAAACATATTTAGGGATACTAAGTGGATGCATTAATGGGACTTTTCCATCTCTTAAGAGGTTATGATTCCAGTTTGGTTTTAGTGGGTTTTTTTTGTTAGTTTTTTTTTTTTTTGTTGTTTGTTTTTTTTTAAGGAAAATTAAGAACTGTATGCTCATCTTTTCCATTTAATCTATACTTTAGAAATTGTTACAAACTGAAATGTAGCAACATTGTTTCAGACAACTTATTTTGCACTGTCTGTGTGTTTTGACCTTAACATCAAGGGAGTTGCATTACTGGCTTCTGTGTTCTCCTGGCAGCAAAGGACGGACAGGTAGTAATGATGAAAGTCTTATTACAAGAATAATATGTGGAATTGCAAAGAGACGTAGATCCACAGGTCTTCTCTTCTAGGCACCCTGAATGCAGAGCAGTAGCAGCTGGACTGTGGGTTCTTGCCCAGCTGATACTTGACTTCTTAATCCAGAGCAGGGATGCTGTGAAATGGAAACCTAGCATCCCTCCAGGGTAAAGACAGTTCAGTTATTTCAGTTATTAAGGCCTTTAGATGCGCTGATTTTCCTCTAGGTTTCCATACCTGGAAGAGGGATGAATTTTCCAGGAGACTAGAGGATTGGAAAAGGAAGGAAGATGACCCCTTTCTGCCTAAGTGCTGTGCTGGGGAGGGCTGGCTGTGGGCTTGCAGTGACACGATACAACAGCAGCTGCCCGGTGCCTCCCTGTTTACATTACAGTGGTATCTGCTCAGCTGAAAATAACCTCCTACCTCTGTCCCTCAATTGCTGAGAAAATTAGCTAATGTTTGCACAGAGCCTGAAAATACAGATTCATCAATATTATAATGACTTCCCAGAGATCCCCGGGAGGAGTAAGTAAGTGAGCCAAAGCTAATGATAACAACACTATTTTTGTATGGCACTTACTCTTTACAACTTACACTCCCTTGGTAATACCACTCGAACAGTTCCCTCCTTGCAGAAGCACGTATGCAACTGAAACTCGATTGCAATGAAATACTTTGTGGAGCTGCACTACACACACAGCTCTGTGCCCCTGAACTCTGGAGTCAAGAGCTCTATTTCAGCGCAGCAGCACCACAGTGCCAGTGCTCAGAGCAGCGTGACCAAGTACTGCTCTTTCAGTGAGAAGACCAGGCCTCTTCACACAGGCAATTTTCTACAGAGTAATGACTGCTGCACACCTGCAAATAAGGCTGAATACTTCCAGAGAGCCACGGCGGGCTGAGGGTGAGGTCACAGAGACTTCAAGCATGTAGAAACACACTCTGTCTCTGTCTCTCTCTCTCCCCCCACTCCAAGGCAAAGGAAAACCGGCAGTCGTCCCTGCTATGTAGGGACACAGCTGATCTGGGAAGAGACCCAAGTCATGGAATCTGCAGGAAACCTAAATTAAACCCCTGTTTCTAATCATATCTCTACGTGACTCGCCCTCCATTCTGGAAGCATCCCCCGTGGGAAACACAGCTGGGGAGTATTTCGGCTGCGATGATGTCAGCCTGCTCCTGATAGGCTTCTCTGTAAGGTGACACTTTGCTGGGTGAGACCCGTGTGCCAGGCCCTAGATTTGTGCAGCCTCGGACTCTCTTCCTTTCTGCCAGAGGATGGCACTCCACCCCCTGCAAAGGCGCAGCTCTTCCAGGACTACAGCCCATTGCCTGCCTTGACAGGGCCGTGACCGAGACACCACACAAATGCTACCTGCTCATTTGTACCTCTTCTGCTGGGCAGAGACCGGTGGCCTGGCTGCAGGCAGAGAAATGGAGATTGCTACCTGAAATTCATTATTCAAGGCACCATGGCAAATTATAGCAACTGGTCCTGATCCAAGGACAGTTCCTCTAACCATGACACCCAAGATGCACCAAAATACAGTTAAGCAGCGGGGGGAAAAATCAAGTCTCTATACTGAAAACACCAGAGGCTCAACTTCAATCAGCTGTGCAGATGCAGGCACATACATGACCAAACCCACACAGGGAATCTGCATGTTTGACTTAAGAAGGAGGACATGCCACGTGCAGTGAGTGATTTACCATGTATGTGCACTTGGGGAAGTACAGGCCACAGGCTGCTGAGACGATAAGAAATTTTCTGTGTTATCTGCTCCTTGGTACCATCACTGTTTGCTTTTCTCCTCCAAACCATTGGCCTGAAGTGTGTTACCACCTGTGTCTGTGTCGAGTTCCTCTCATTCTCCCTCTCTCTCATTCTGCTTCTCCAGTGCTGAGGCTGCAGCATCAGTGGTGCAGATGCTGGAGCTCATAGCACTCACACCAAACCAAAAAGATTTGCAATAGGATTATTTAAACTGAGTACCTCCAGGAAGCCAAATGCTACAGAGTACATCTGAACTTTCTGGCATCAACCAACAGAATCTAAATTCCTCGGAAAATGGACAGCAACAGGGTAACGCTTTAGAATCAATATGCACTCATTCTCAACCTAAAAATGCCTCTGGAAAGTTACAGGTTTTCTTCATGCTTTGCAAACAGAGAAACAAAGGTCAGAAGCACAGCCTGCCCAGACACCTAGATGGCTTTTCCTTCCAAATTTCACTTGACCACAGAATTTATGTGAGCTGTGCAGTGTTTAAAGCACCTTCAAGTGAAGCCTCAGTAAAATTCTGTAGTGCATTTCAGTAACTTACGTGCATGAGAACCATTCCCAGGCAGCTCCAAATTTTCAAGCCATGGAAATTCATTGCCTTGTGACCTACCTATCTCTTTAGGGTAGGCTTTGATCTGATTCTAGCATGACCTTTCTGGTGTGAATGGTAAAAGTCACCTATCAAACTGAAAAATGTAACCTTTCATACTCCTTACATCATCTTGTATTTTAATCAAAACCCACGAAAATCACTAAGTCTTCCTGTGAGTTCTCCAGCTATAAAGGAGACCCATTTTATATGCAAGAGTCTACATTTATCACCAGTTTGTCCCAATGGCTCCCCCAACACAGTGAGGGGGATGATTTTTGGTCTACACAGAATCACAGATGGATGAAGAACCAACCCCGAGTGGATCCAAAGCAAGTGAGCTGTGCCGTGGCCTGGGGGGCCAGAGCATGCACCCCAGTCCAACCCCCCAGCCCACCATGCGTTGCCATTACCTGTGCTCGATGCTCCCCCACCGCAAACTGTATGACGGCGATGCCTGGGCTATGGCTGTCTTCAATCCTCTCCACAGTGCTGGAGTCTATTTTCAGGTCGTTGCTAATTTCCGCGCTCTGTATGAAGTCTTCTGTTTTCAAGTCCTCTACTTTCTTCAGCTCCCCGTTGGCCAGCTGGATGATCGACCCCTTCATGAAGTACGGGGGCAGCGTGGGGGGCGCGGCGGCAGGGGACGCAATGGACTGCACCACAGGCAGGTGGATCTGCGCCTGCACCATGGTGGCCTGGTAGGCAGGCTGGGTGGTGAGGGGCTCCGCGCTGAAGTTCTCGCTCTTGGGGACGGCGGTGGTGACGAACGTGTGAGGCACTGCTGCAAACTGAGGAGACGACGTGACGATCGCAGGCGTGACTCCCGACGGCTCGACGTCCGCACTGCCGACCGGTATCAGCAGGGACTGGGTGCCCGGGATCACCAGGTGCTGCGGCAGGCTGCTGGGGTACCCGATGGCTTGCTGCTGGCCGCTCAGGTAGCCGATCACCGGCGGCTGGGTGCCCGTGTAGAAAGCCGTCGCCGGCAGCCCCACAGGGAGTTGCTCGGAGGCGCTGTGGGTGGTCTGAATGACGGTGTGAGGGGACAGCGTGGCCACCGCCTTCACCCCCTCGTGGCCCAGAGCCTGTTGCGGCGACAAGGCGTAGGACCGGTGGGTTGGCTTTCCTAAGTGCAAACTTCCCTTGTCGTTGAGGGCTGACGGAGAGGTCTCACGGTTGGTGGCCTGCTGCACCTCCATGTCTGCCGTGGGCGTGCTGCTGTTGGGGACCACCATGACGGAGGCTCGGACACCTGAGGAATCCCGCACGCCGTACTCGGCGGGGCTCGAGTGGACCACCACGTGCCTGGTCTCGTAATGATGGGGGGCTGGTTTATTGCCTGCTTTGACTAGACCCATGTCGGCAGAAGGCGAAATGCCGTACCTCCGGCTCTTCTCTATCTCGCCATTCAGTACCTCCTTGGCCTGCATCGCCTGCAGCCGGCTGCTCTCAGGTTTCTTGGGGGGATCCCTGGTGACAAAGTGGCCCCCCGAGTCAGTGTACTGCACCACCACTTGGGAGGAAGGGCCGAGGGTGAGGGTGTGTGGGATCACTGTCTGATGCGGGTGCAGGGGGACCGGGATGGTTGGAGGAGAGACATTTCTGACAGTGCTCTGGGAAGAGCTAGAAATGTGGACGTACTGGTTCTGCTGGGTGGGTGGAGGAGATCCAGCAGCAATCAGTCCAGGCGTCCTGACCAGGTGCGGCTCAACTTTGTGCCCCTGCTGGCTTAAGCCGCTCATGCTGGCCAGCAAAGTGGAATAAGCCTCCAGCTGGGAGCGCTGGGATGGAGTGCTCGCAACGGCTGTGGCCGCTGCCACGGCGCCGGTCGCAGAATTGGCTGTTGGGGAAATCAGCTGTGAGGGGATGAATCCGGTGTACGATCCACTGTACTGGGGCCCGACGAACTGGAAGGTGTGCTGCAGGTGAGTGTACTGCACGGGGGAAACAGGGGTCCCTGACTGGGAGAGGGCGGGCGAGTACACCGTGGGAAGAGTGGTAGAGGCTGGAACGGACCTGGGTGCACTCGGTGGGGAATAGTCCAGCCCTGCAGACAGTGACTTGTGCAAACCCTGCTGCAAGCCTGCCTCCACCGAGGAGGTGGCCCCGGGCCGGTGCCGGACCCCCAGGCTGCCCTGGCCACTGGGTGTGCTGGGGAGCCATGCCAGGTTATCTGCACGGTGGTTTTCGTTTGGCAGGACCGGCTTCACCTCCGAAGGCAGGCTGGTGGCGGGGATTTCTCGTTTCTTAGGTGGCAGGCATTCATTGCTCCGCTCTTGGTTGGATTTCATCTTTCGCCGTCCCCCCTCCACTGTGCTTGCTTCACTGTCTGGCTGGCTCTGATTTCAGTCTGGTAAACGGAAAGTCACATTTGATTTCTGCAGGGGATCCAGTGACTTCATGAGGAATCATCTCCCTGTGAGCACGATCCTCCGACAGCTCCTCTGGATTCTGCAACGAAAGGGTGGGCAAGGGAGACAGGAGTCATATCATCAGCAAAGAGAAATGAAAACAAATAAGCAGACACCCCAAATCAGCAAATGGGAAAAAGACCTCTGGAAAAAAAAATTAATATGGCTAGGCATTGCCCCTTTCATGTCAAGGAGCAGTTGACAGCTGTGCTGTAAACAGCAGAAAAATCCTGAGCATGTCTGCTAATGCATTAGGAAAACATTTTAAAATTTAGGCGTATCAGAAACAATCTGGCCATAACCTGCCACATTTAGCAGCAGTCATTTATTTCCCAAGGCTCATTCTCCTTCCTTTATGAAAACCCTCCATGTGTCTGTGGTGCCTGGTTTGTTCTTCCAGCCTCTTCTTCCTCTGCAATGATAACATTACCTTCACCCTACCGTGTCCTAAAAAACATGAGCACACAGCAGGGAGCCTTGTGGAACAGGCACACACAAAATATTTACATTAGCAACAAGTCACTGTGAGTGATGCAGAAGGAAAGTGGTGGGTCACTCCTGAACCCCTGAACCCCAGAGACACTCACAAGGCAACTTCACGTGACACCACGCAGGGCTGTGGAGGCAGCAGCTGCCTCCTGTTCCCACTCCACACCACAGCTCATTACAGGCACACGTGCCCTTCATCTCCCAGTCTGGCAATGAACCTCCGTCGCGCGATCTATTTACAGCAGCAGCCCAGAGCCAGGGATGGATCTGAGCCAGGTTTTTGATGTCTGGTGGGGTTTTTTTGACCCAGCACTTTGAACTCCCTCTGCTACTGACACCTCACATTCAGGTGTCCAGGCAGGACTCTCTGCTGGGAGATGCTCCCTGCCACATGCAGGTAAGCCAGAGCAAAGTGCTGGCACCATATCCATCTCTGGCAGGACCCAGCCCCACTGTTTCTTAGCCACTGCCACACCACAGAGGCTGTGGATACCACACTCACGGCTATGGCCACAGGTCCAAACACTGAGCAAACTCAGCCTTGGGGACACCTGCCTGGAACTGCTTGAAAAAGCATGTTTGAGCTTCCTGATCCAAGTCATGAGCCCCCACCACTGTAAAAACTCACAGATTTCGCTACTGGAGCAAAAAAATTGCTTTCTCCACATCACCTAATTCACCCAAAAGCAACAAAGTCTTCCTAACTCTTCTATTACCTGCTAAGGAAAATATTGTAACTAAAACACATTTGCTAACTTCCTGAAACCTACCTAGCCTTGCCTAATCAAACTTCATGGAGAGTGAAACTTTTCCTCAGCCCCTGTCCAGTCACCACCTGTCATCTGCATTTCTGGCTGTTTTGAAAGAATGAGTGATGAGAAACCGTGCACCTCACATGAGCAGCTCAACAAAAAAAGCATGCATTACATGTAAGAAGAATAGAGAGAGAAAGAATTAAGAGTGGATGTGAAAGAAGATGGAAATAGGATACAGCCCACTTTAAAGGGAATGCTGAGCAGCAGTAATGATACTTATCTTATGGCAAGTAATACTCCTTTGGGGGATTTCTTTCCCTGCTGCCTTGCTTCTAATGAACAATAAGCCCAATGTTTATATGTGTATGAAGTACTTTGAAGACACACTAGACTCAGATTAAACCTATCTTTAAGAGCACTCTTTACATTTATGGTCCTCCAAGCTGCTGTAAGCCTGAAGGAAAAGTCCAAAGCTTCTAATGGTTTGATACAATCAGTCTTAAGTTAATTATTCCATTCTTTAAATATTGATAAACAGTAATGAAACACCAATAGCTAGAGCTGGGGGAGGCGGGTAAAGCACTGTTTCAAGGTAGATTCCCTGGCTTCGAGGAGATAGGGAGGATGAAAGAACTCAGGGCAGCTTCAGATGTGCAAGGGCCAGTGACAGCTAGGGCGCAGCAGCCCAGGCACTATCCTGACCTGCCCTGGTCTGTCAGCGCCATCACCTCAGCACAGCGACCGTGGTGACGAGGGCAGCCAGGAGACAGGGTCCCTGCTAGATCAGCACGGGCCTTCCCCTCCTCCTAACAGTTGCTCAGCGTGTCTTGGCAACAGCTAAAATTATTATATTACACATGACTTACAGATTTTTCTTTTTAAGTTCGACTAAAAATAAAACCGCCGAGCTCACATTTGCGCAGTCATCCTTGGTTAACTTTAGCTCTCTGTAGCCTTCTGCCCTGGGCAGTCAGCTTGGGTAGGTAAGTCAGCAGATCCTGGCTGAGGCGGCTGCCCAGGGGGAACGTCCTCAGCATGGGGTGCTCATCCTGCTCCCCTTGCCATAGGGAGCTTGTGCTGGAGTTATATTGGAGCATCCTCCAATCTCTCCTGGAACATGAACTGCAAATCCAGAATTTAAATACGCTCCCACGGGGAAAAGCTGGGAGCAGAGGGCTGGCTTCTCTGCTTGCAACAGAGCAGAGAGCTTATACATGGGACCAAATAGTGACAGGCTCTTTTGCTGTGATGGGTAAACCAGGCTCCCCAAAAGCAGTGGTTCCAAAAGTTTGAGGCATATGGGTTCAGCTTCTCTGCATCGAAAGTAGTACTAAGAAGCTCTGTGAAATGTGGTGAAGTTTCATTATGCAGGAGCTGAAGCAAAGATTTTGTTCTGCTAAATAGCATCGAACCACTGAGGTTTGGGTGGTCTCCAATGTCAAAGCTAACATCCTTCACAAATACCAAATACTAACTCTTTTGGGTCTTGCATTTTGGTTTTTTTGGCGTAAATCTTTCAGATGGCTGACTTCATCTTTACCGGTAACAAAAGGGCTGCCCAAAATCTCCTGGAGAACACAGGAGGAATGAATAAATTTAAAGGAGACAAGGGATGAGGCAGCCATAGAGAAGTGAATACTGCCCCAGTTTTCCAAGCCCAAGCATTTCACAGTGAGACTTTGAACTCTTAACAAACATAGGACTGGATTTGCAAAAAATGCAAATGTGCAGCACAAAACAGCCTACTTCTATTTCAAGACCTAAAAGTAAAATGGTAACTTTTCAGCATAATTCAAGTTCCAGCAACAGTAAAGATAAGAGAGGGCTGATTTTGCTTGGGAAGCAATGAAAGGGAGACAACCCAAATAACAGTGTCTCAGAGGCAAGAGGTACAAGACCTGGTTAAACAGTTTTTTGCTGGCTGTCCTAGAAAGATGAGCGTCTGCCTTCTGTGGTGTGCCGCAGGGTTTGTTATTTGTATGCTCTTTCTTTTTTTTTTTCCAACTCTGGAGCCTCACTTTCTCTTTAACTTTAGAGCTGCCAATCACGATTTGTAAGATATGCAAATGAGCAGGAAACACCAGGTGATTTTTTGCTCCTGTGTGTGACACAAGTGCGTGCGTGCATGCAGGCATGTGTAATTATGGCTGGGAAGGTAAAAGGACAAAGAGATCAGGGAGAGCAGCTGGACTTTGGTATCTCTGGCAGTGAGTACACATGGAACATTGCTAAACTGTCTGGACAGCCAGTGTCCGCTGGCAGTCTGCCCACACTCAAATTCCTGGAAAGGCTTAAGGCAGAAAAATAATCACTTGGAGGAGTCACCATCTGGGCTTGCTCTGGTCCCAGAGGGATTGCTCACTGGAGCTCAGGATGTGCTATTTCATGCAAAACTCCAGTGTCTCTTTGCAAGGCACTTTAAATCTCACTTTGTTTCCCAAAACAGCATTTTTCTACTTATTTCATCTAATAAATTTAAAACTCAGGAGAGGATATTGGGTTTTAGCTTCAGAGGCTGACCTCCTTTATTTATCTGAAGTTCACTGCAGCAAAGGTAAAACCAGCCACGCAAGTGTCCAAACACACAGTGACATGCTGTGTCCCACCACCCAGGACTGGGTCCTGGGGTGCAGAGAAGCTGGGGCCAGAACCACAAACCACAGCAGCACCTGGCTATGCAAACGGTGGGACTTTCACTGCCTTGAGAAATCAGGCACTTTCTCTGTCCCATGGTGCAGCTAACATCCTTTTTTGGGTCTCTAAACCTCCTTCAAAAATCTGGTCCCTCATCCTCCTCTGGTCCTTGACCTTTCTGCAGTTGCCGACAAACTCACCCCGCCATGTGCCACCAGGAGGAAGGACTGGCGCAGGAAGCAAACACCCAAGGGGGGGCAGTCGTCAGCTTCCGACTTCACGGATTTTCAATTAAACCAAGCACTTATTGTCAAAAGGCTCCTTTGATCCCAAACCCTAGTAAACACACAGAGTATTGTGACTTTTCAACTTCCACTTTCCAGCTCCAGGTACGACCAGCAAACTCTCACATTTATCCGTCCACTAAAAAAAATCGGGTCTCTCCTCCATCAGACACTGTTCCCCTGCCTGGCATGTAGATGTTAATGCAACATTCTCAGAGTCGAGCCTGATACGCGGCTCTTTATGGCTGGGGTGTTACCGGGCAGATGCAGCAGCGCAGTCTGATGCTCCCGCCTCAAATCGCCCGCCCATCCTATCACGAGTGAGTAATTTCGGCAGCGCTGGAAATGAGTGAAAAGGGAGGCACTTCGCCCCACCTCTCCCCTCCCCTCCAAGGAGGCTGGCATCTTGCAGGATCAGATTCAGAGAGACGAAAAGACAGACACACTGCGGAGGGCTCCGCAGCTGCATTTTGGCTCTCAGATCTGTACGCCAGCTTTCTCCCCCCGCTGCCAGCTACATATTCATGGTTGTAACTGCTACAGATTCCATTAGCCCTGCCATGTGCAGCTCAGCGCACGCCAGCAATAGCTATAGGAGTTTATTGTCCAACCCGACCAATTTCACAGCTCCCTGGCAGAATTCCCGGGAGGGCCAACTGCAGAGATCCATTAATAAGAAACATGAAAACCTCTAATAAAATTTGAAATTCTCCTCCCAAAATGAAAGGATTCCTGATCAACACCGCATCCACAAGACAGATTGTCCACTGCAGTGTTAGCTCTCATTATACTTCTGGGAATTTGCCACAGCAAATTGCTACAGGTTAGGGCACAGTGAGCAGCGGTTCTGCACGTCCTTCCTGTCCCCTGTCAGATCAGACTCCACACAAGACGAAAAGCAAGTGATACAAACAAACCTCAGCGAGCACATCACCAGATGTGAGATGCCTGAAGGCTCAACACTCTCATGGATTTCATGGAAGTATGTAGGTATCAGAGTTGAGAGAGGAAGGTTTAGGAGGAAAAAACAGTATAAGACATATTCCCGGAACGATGGAGAGATGATGGAGTCCCAGGACAGCCATTCACGAACACGGGTGATGCAAACTGATTATTAGAAAGCTACTCCAGTGGTTAACTGCCTATTTCTGCTACTAACCCTGAGTTCTGAGGGTAAGGAGAGATGTGCATGTCCTAAGCAGGGCACATGCCTCCTGTTTTACTATGGTTAGACTGTGCTTAGGGACACGTAGTTACTATGCCTGGTTGGTGCTGGTGAACTGTACAGGAACATGGTGCTAGAATTATCTTTGGTTTTAGTTAGGCTAACTGCTGAATGAAGAGATGGAATTAATTTTCAGAAGTTTGCTGGTTTCTGCCATCAGATCATCTAGGTGCCATCACTTTGTTCTGCAGCACGAGAGATGCCCTTATTTTCAGCATGTGTAAAAGTCACCCCGTGCTCCGGGTGTGCAGCAAACCTTTCTGTCTCTTCGGTGCACACACACAGCCGTGAAGCTGTGCGTAAGCCTTGCAGGACTGTGAGTACTACGGGTGATTTAAACAGATTCACAGCTGTCTACATCCTCTGTTTATACAGAAAAAAGCTTTTAGCAAAGGTGATCCCTCCTCCTCCAGCATGCTTTGCAGAGAGTTGGTACCAGAGCACACAGTACAAGAGGCTGGAAGCAAGGAAGCATTTCTTCCGGGAGCTGCAAGCTGACCCCATGGCAGGGCTGCCTTTGGAGGGCTGGGTGTGTTGGCTATCCTGCCACCCTCCCAGTCCCCTCGCAGTCCACTGCCCCAGTCCACCCCATGGGCAGCACCCTTGCTCCCCGGCACAGAAATCCCCCACCTTGCAATGCCAAACCTGGGCACTCAGATATCAGGAAGTCAGGCCCCGCTTCTTGCCTCTGAAACACACAATACTGGTTCACAAATAGAAGATCTATTGAAACTATAAAGGCTATTATTATTATTATTATTATTACTACTACTACTACTACTACTACTACTACTTCTTTTAACTTGCCCTTCTGCTGCATGAGGCCTTTCAGGCTCAAGGTCTCTAGCTCTTCCCTGCAGCCCACAAGATCAGAAGCTTACTAGTTTAGCTAAAAGTGGAATTTCCCATCTCATCATTTGACAGCAGGAACTGGAGTTTTGTGAAATAGCATCAGATATCCACAGATCAAAATGCATGAGCTGACAGTGCTGACTACAGTGAGGTTTTTTTGAGGGTGAAATGCCAGATTCCAGAGTTNTTTGCTGGTTTCTGCCATCAGATCATCTAGGTGCCATCACTTTGTTCTGCAACACGAGAGATGCCCTTATTTTCAGCATGTGTAAAAGTCACCCCGTGCTCCGGGTGTGCAGCAAACCTTTCTGTCTCTTTGGTGCACACACAGCCGTGCAGCTGTGCGTAAGCCTTGCGGGACTGTGAGTACTACGGGTGATTTAAACAGATTCACAGCTGTCTACATCCTTTGTTTATACAGCAAAAAGCTTTTAGCAAAGGTGATCCCTCCTCCTCCAGCATGCTTTGCAGAGAGTTGGTACCAGAACGCGCAGTACAAGAGGCTGGAAGCAAGGAAGCATTTCTTCCGGGAGCTGCAAGCTGACCCCATGGCAGGGCTGCCTTTGGAGGGCTGGGTGTGTTGGCTATCCTGCCACCCTCCCAGTCCCCTCGCAGTCCACTGCCCCAGTCCACCCCATGGGCAGCACCCTTGCTCCCCGGCACAGAAATCCCCCACCTTGCAATGCCAAACCTGGGCACTCAGATATCAGGAAGTCAGGCCCCGCTTCTTGCCTCTGAAACACACGATACTGGTTCACAAATAGAAGATCTATTGAAACTATAAAGGCTATTATTATTATTATTATTATTATTATTATTATTACTACTACTACTACTACTACTACTACTACTTCTTTTAACTTGCCCTTCTGCTGCATGAGGCCTTTCAGGCTCAAGGTCTCTAGCTCTTCCCTGCAGCCCACAAGATCAGAAGCTTACTAGTTTAGCTAAAAGTGGAATTTCCCATCTCATCATTTGACAGCAGGAACTGGAGTTTTGTGAAATAGCATCAGATATCCACAGATCAAAATGCATGAGCTGACAGTGCTGACTACAGTGAGGTTTTTTTGAGGGTGAAATGCCAGACTCCAGAGTTTTCTGCCTCTGTAGAGGAAGGATGTAACTGCTAAGTGAGGGTCTGAGCCCTGGGGCAAAGCCATTTGAGGGTGTACAGCTTGATGCATGGCTTTCTCTCTCAGCTGCACAGCAGAAAGTGCACCTCAGCTGACCCTACGAGAAGCGGCTCCATCTGCAGCCACAAAGGAAAGCTGTAGGGCTGCTCAGGCCTGGGGTCTCAGCTCAGGCTGACTGCAAGCTGCATAGTCCCACATGCAGGGCTGATCCAGATGTGATGCCGGAGCTCGTTCCAGCAGCTTGATGATTTACCACCGTGCCGCACTGAAGCCTTTACAGCCTGGCAGGGTCCTGCCAAACCCCTCCAAAACCCTGTTCCCCAGGCCTCAGAGTAGGCTGTGCCAGGACATGAGGAGCACCAACCCAAGATGCTCAGGAAGTCAGCATTCCACTTCTCACACACCCAGAGCCTGCAGTGGCAGCGCAGAAGCCATGGAGCAAATACACACATATTAAAGTGCTCCTTCAACCCCACCGACACCAGGATGGGAAGGGGAATCTCACCTATGCAACTCCGCAAGTGGCCAGCGCAGCATCCAATCTTTTATCTCCTGCTCTGCAGCGACTGCTGCCAGAGCAGGACATGTGACAGTGCTCAGTGACACCCTTTACTCTCACACCCATCCCCTAGAGGCACTTCTTCAGTTTAAATGAGTGAATAGAGTTCATTTATAAACAAGGCTAATACAGAAATTACTTTGTTGATGTTTTTCATTTATCTAAAATGTGCCTACAATGTGGCTACAATGGGAGCTGCCTACACAATTTTCCATTGAAAATTTCACGAGTGACTATAAACGTAGCGACACCCACTCACCACTCATTTTAACTTGTGACAGAAACTGTCATGCCTGTATGAACACATTTGTACTGCAGATATGTCACACAGGTCTCCTTCCATGTGTCTGAAAATGCTCACTAACATTCTCTCCCTCTTCTGCAAAACGTATTAAGAGAGACGCCTGGCTTCGCTGCCAGGAGACTTGAATAAGACCCCTACGAAAAATTACAGAAACCGAGGGCGTTTCACCCCTTTGAAGATCCAGCCAGAAACACCAGCAAGCAGCAGCCAACTTGGAGCAGCCATTTTACAGATAAGCACAGGCGCTCACGGGGAGGAGTGTGCCTTTAAGCCTGGCTGATAAGGGGACGGCATGAGAGCATGGCTTTAGGGGCAGATTTGGAAAGGTCATCTGCATGCTCAGTGCCTTTCCTTGGAAGTCCTCCCTGCAGACTGCTACTCTGATAGATTCCACATGCTAGCAAATTAGACTATAATTAGTCCATCTGTAAAGTGTGAAACATGAACTGATGTTAAAATCCCCTTGAAATGGATTCCAACACCTTGCCTTCTTTCAGACTTCATTCAGCAAAAACTTGAAGCCATTTTGCACCAGCCCTTGCTCACTGCCTCAGCACATACATGGTGCCCTCCCAAATCAGGATGACTGACCATCACTACTGACAAAACAGAAAAGCCAGCAGCTCAGGCTGCTCTCAAGGCACACCGCAAGTACCCCCAGTGCTGAAGACACAGAGAGAGTTAAACATCCCCCTCAGGCACCTATTTGTTCTCTAATTCTTTAATTTTTTTCTTCTTCATTCAGGTCAGCTACATTCGGGAGTGGCCTGCAGCACTGCCCACTCATCCTGCACAGACCCTCAAGCTGATCATCTCAGCACAGGCAATGCCGTAGGGGTCAGTGCATGTAGGAATACACACACAGGCAAGAAAAAAGCCAGACCAACTCTTCTGCACCTCCTCTCTCTCTGAAATGTCTCCCCAGGCCCTGCAGCCCACGAAACCAAGTGACTAGTTACTCTTCCTGACTCAGTGTTGTAGGGAGCCTCCCTCCTGCTTAATGGGGAGCATGGCAAGCAGATAAAATGGGCACAGAGCCCAAATCCATCACCAGTGTCACTTGACTGAGGCCAGCACAGCGAGGGTGAGATTGCCCCAACTGTTCTGATTAGGCAACACAGAAAACAATCAAAAGAAAATGAAATAATGCAGGATTATACAAACATAGGAGGTCCCACAGTCACAAGCTCCAGTTGCAATTAAAAAACCCACCCGTTCCAACTAAGAATGCAAATCATCATCGTCGCTCTCAAGCAGGGAACGTTGACAAATGAAGGCGGTGTGCGAACAGGCAGTGCCAGTACTCTTAATTTAAGTATGTGAGAAACAAAGGTATGTACCATCCAGGGCTGCCAGAAAGAACTTGCTTTAAACAACAATCAAAAAGAACTCTGAGGATTTAAAAATTACTTTTCTTACGAAAAAACAGATACAAGAAAACCTTTTGCTCTATTTTTCCCAGCCAAGTGAAGAAAGAACGAGAAGACAAAAAAAAATCACACAGCTGCCATCAAGGTTATTTATATAGAAGTTTTGAACTCAGGAACTAAAAAAATTCCTGCACTGAACCTTTGGGTCCAGTGAATTACAGCTTGGAAATCTGAATGGACCTTTTGTAAAAGCCACTGAGCCACGAACATGCTTTCTCACCGCTGCGATCACTTCTGTGAAAGCACCTTACCCATCTGCCCCTGGAAATCCACGGCGCAAGACAAGTGACTCCCGACACCAGTGAAATGGACAAAAGGATGACTAGCTACCTGCAGCTGGTTTCAATCGGAGAGCCGAGTAATTACTGCAGCCCTCTCCTGTGGCTCATATGGAGCGCAGCATGGAGCTATAAAGCGTTATGCAAGTCTAATGTGCTGCCAGATCTCTTAGAGCAGGCAGCAGCCAAGTCGCTCCCTCCCACCATTGGCTCAGCTTCATTAACTTAATCAGGTATTCATTCATTCATTCACTCACTCATTCAAAAAAAAAAAATTACTCTAAACTTGGCAAATAGCCAGTGCCATGCATGCACGGAGCATGCTCACATCAGCCACTGGGGCTGGGAGAAAAAGGGTAATCTAACATTCCTCGAGCTCTGAACAGGGCTTTAGCTTTGCACGCAGCCCAGGCGCAAATGCATCTTTGCCACGGCCTCCCCAAGAGCACAAAGGGCTTGGGAGCTGTGCTGAGGTCAGACGCTGGCGCTGGAGATCACGGAATCGAGAGCAGCCCTGTAAGTCAGTGCAGCCAGCAGGAAGCTGAGTAGAGAACTTCCCCAGAGCAATGACTAATTAATTAATTTGATTATTTAGGAAGAAAAAAAGGAATTGTGGCAGGATCAACTCAACTCATTTTGCTGCAAGGTTGCTCCCCCCCTTTCTTCTGCTGTTGCACAGCTTAGTCCAGACAGAAGGGACCAAAGAAGAACAGAAATAGGGTTAAAAAAAAAAAAAAAAGAATGGAAGCACCACTCAGCTAATGTTAAAAGCAATTGGTAATGGAAATCTCTGTTTGACCCCTGCATTTATAAACGTAAGACTTCCTACAGGCATGTAGCACTCAAGCATTGAATAGTCCCCTCCCTTGTACAGTTCTTGCACTTATTTTTCTTAGTCTTTGCATGTAAGTCTGCAAAGAATGTTATTACTTCCCTCTAGCTGTCATCAGAATGACTTTCACTGCATTTTTTTTTCCCAGCACACTACAAGGAAGCTGCTTCATAACTATTCCAAAAAGCAGGTCTTCAGAGTCAGCTCTGACTTTCCTGTGAAGAGCTTCATGCAATGAGCCAGGCTGGGCATTAAGGAAAGGGGAAAGGTGTTACATTTCCCACAGCGGAAGCTGAGCAACAGCATGGAAGCAGTCAGCATCTCTCCCCCCCTTAGCTCATTCTGCCCTGTGTGAAAAAAATACCAGATGGCAGACTACTCTGAGCAAGTCCATAAAAGTTACATGGAAATATAAAGCACTTTAGACTTTTACAAAATAGTGTTTATGGTTCTATAATGAAAACTATATATCCTGGTGCAAATCTTCAGCCACAGACCTGGCTGACATGGCTCAAGAACATCTACACTCCCCACCTTTCCCCAGTGATGCAAATCAGATCTTACAAGCCTCCATGCTCTGTTATCATGGAGAGCACAAATATTTTCTGTATGAACTTCAAATGCCTCTTCAGATAGTCTGCAAGTCACTGTTTCTCTTCAGATAAAAAAAAAAAACTGAAATCTTCTATAGCCACCACCACAAACCATGACACAAATGGCAAATTAGACAAAGACTTTCAAAAAGGGTTTTAATGTAAGGCCAACACTTAGATAAAGGTCTGCACTTCAGATGCACTTAGTAAAAGCATTTCAAAGATCCCAAACCAACACCTGTTACTCTGACCCTGACTCCTCTTCTGACCATACCACAGGAGCCCACGGTTAACGCCCGGATCCCTCCGTGAAGCTCTGTGCAGGTAGATGGTACTGAAGAGCACCCAAGTAACCAGCAGACAAGCAAACACACAGCTTCTGAGGAACCAGCTGTTGACATGTCTAAGGGCTACAAGTGAGATTTACACACTGCAGCTCATCAGCAAGTGAACAGGGAGGTATGGCTCAACATCACTCCTTTGCTACACAACATCATGATGGATTTGCTGACTATAAAACTACTCAGGATGCTTTTACTGCATTAATAGAATTTTAAAGAGAGAGAAGCAAAGGTGTCTGAAGGCAACCTGTTTCTTAGTCCTTGGCCTTCTGCACTCCAAAGTGTGTAGGACATCAGACAAGCAGTCTTGAAGTACTCTACACTGAACTCAGCCTCCTTCACTAGAAGTTCAGTCTTGAGCTAAGGGCCTTTCAATTACCTAAGCTTTTAAGCACTGTGGCTCTTTCCTTACCTTTGCCCACATCTCTAACCCTTCTCCAAATGGGGTCCAAAGCTTGGAGGCTCATTCTTTTCACTTCACCTCCCTTCTCTTGCAGCCCTGACACTATTCAAGACACATTCGAGACTCAGCGCAAACCCTTCTTCCTCTGCCCAGGCCTAACTTCCCCTGTCCTGCTTGAACAGCTGCTCAAGCCTTCTTCACTACAGCAGGCTCCTTTCCTGGCATCAGGGCAACAAATCACCTGAACTTCCTCCTCCTGAACCTCTCCTCCATGCATCATGCTCCATACATGGGAACACTCGCCAAGGTGTGATTTCTGACACCAGAAGTAGCTATGAGGTTTTAAAGCAGGCTATCAGAAGGAGGTCAGGAACATAAAGGAGCGGGAGAAGAAAACCAGCCTGGGAACACTGAGAATTTTATCCCAAATGATCCAAACTTTGGCAGAAGCTGTAGTTTGGTCTAGATAAATACAAGGGATGTGGTTTGAGCAATTCTGGTTCTTTATATGAATAATTTCACTTCTCCCTCTGAAAGAATCATTAGAAGAATGTGGGGTTTCATGATTCAAGATAGGAGAATGAGAAGGCAATATTTCAGCACTGTGAAATGAGGCTTGCGTGTCTAACCACACTACCAGCTCAGAGTTCACTTCTCACAAGTGTCAAGTATATTTCCATTCTGTACTTCTGCAAGCCCTAGTTCTGTCTGTTGTCATCACTCATGGGGATTTACCTAATCCCTGAAACGGCAGAAGAACATCATCTTTTTTGTTGGAGAAACAGAATCATGTCTCAAGCACACTGAAAAATTCAAATTGTATGTATCATTTATTGTAGCTCCATTCATCCACCCTGTGTTGACAGTATAAATACAAATGATGCCCTTAACAAAGTGCTGAACTGCAGTCCAATGTATTAGTGGTATTTCTTAGAGATTTCCACTCACTTTTGCTGTTTCTCTGCTCACATTCCTTACACTTCAGCATACTCAAGCAGCTGCCTGTTCATACAAACAAAGCCTGAAAGAGAAATGTTGATTCCCTTCTTCATCAAAGCTGGTGACTTTAGCTGTATCCAGTGGTCTGAACTAGAAAGTGGGGCAAAGGCAATCAAAGTTAGTGGTTCATTTAAAATCTATTGTCTTGCAACTCAGCTACAAAGGGAGACTCCACAACTTTCAAAGCACAGAAATTCACCTTTCCAAAGTTTTATTTTGAACACTAGTGGGCTGCAGTATTGACCTTTAAAATTCATTTTATCACATTATACATGGCTGGTACAACTTGGTGTACAGCTCCTCTCATACACAAATAAATGACGGTGCAGTTCCAGATTTTATTGGCACTCCTTGGTAGGGTTAAAACAAATCCAGCTCAGGACTGTGCGTCCTCTACTGACAGAGCTCTCCTACCAACTACAGCCTTTTGCACAGGGCCCAGCACACTTGTGTTAGCCCTTTTGTAGCAACACACACGTCCCACCAAGGTCTGCCAAGGAGCTTCAATGGGTACTACCCACAGGGCTCTGAAGTGCTACCCCCTGGCTGGTGCTAAGGCAAGACCTAGTATGAAAACTTCTTCTCTAACCAAGGATACCTCGCTAATGACCAGATCTCAGTTTCCACATCAGCTAAGGACCTCTCAGAAGCACTCTAACTAAATTAGGGGAAAGGAAAGAGATTCAGCCCAGGATCTCAGTGCTCAAAAGCTTTGTGCATTCTTCTTCAAGCCAGCATTTAAGTGCTGTTCTCCCAGAGAAGAAAATAGTTAAAATAGGCTCAAATCCTCCTACTGCAAAGCAGTAGCCAATGGGGAAACCCAATGGGGAAACTTTCTTGGGAGAAGACAGCTCCTGGGGGAGTCCCTTGCAAAACACTGCCTCATCTCACCAAGACGTCCACTCCATCCAGGACAAACAGGGAACATCGACAGTCAGACAGGTCTGATCCTGGAGGCACCCTGTGTCTGACTTGGGAACTTCAGAAGCAATAGCTGTGTATAGATGTGATGTATCCCACTGCTCCACAGCTTCCCCTACAGCCGCAGCAGCATTACCCACCATCGCCATTCCTACAGCAAGGAAAATGGATTTTTTCCTTGTTTTATTTATGCCCATTTAGTTCTGGACCAAGTAGTTCTCCAGCTTTTGATCTGCTTACCACTTTCTCTCTCTGCCTACTCTGTTTCTTCTGAATGTATAATGATTTTACATCTGTTAATCTCGTTTGGTTTCTTTTTCATATGTGGTTAGTGACTTGCAGACTCCTTATGGTAGATATGAAGTAAAATGCTGTTTCTTCTGCCTTTTGTTATTGTGCTTATGGATGAATGTCGTATTTTCTTAGAAACATGAAATAACTACTGCAATGGGTGATACATAATCACTTTGGTACAATGGGCACATAATAAACATATGGAATAATCATGACATCATACAACCAGGACGACTAAAACAACAATTTAATTGGTCACAATTTATTCAGCTCCTAAGGAGAAAAAACCTTGACAACACTCTGCTGTAAGGTTAGTGAAACTAAAACTGAAATAAGGTACACAAGTCACTGTTGCCCTTCAGCTAAAATTAAGCAAGAACTAATGGTGTCTAATAGAAACGGCAGGATCTTTTTAAGGAAAAATTACAATAGGAATTTTTTTTTTTTTCAAACATGAATCTGTTGGAGGCAAAGATGTTCAACTACATTTACAGCTGGGAAGAACTGCTGGAACTTCTTTGTAAATATTTTCCCAGTAATATTAAAAAAATTAAAAACTATTTGCTGGTCCCAAAACTAAACATTTAACAAAGGTGTAATAAAAAAATACGGTAACTACAACAGAAATCTGGTTTAAAATGAAACCACCCTTTGGCTGGAATACAGGGCTATAGGCTTTGCTGTACTGTTTTCTAAAACATTTTCACCTATTACCTGACTTTCACTGTATCTCAGATTTTTAAGTTTTCCTCCCATTAGAGCAAGAAATGTTTTTCTGAGATCTTGGAAATTCTCATGGGCAGAAATACCATTTCCTCTTATCTCTGATTTCTAATTAGATTTAAGTCTTTCCTAGCTGGGGCAAGACCTACCCAAGCATTTTGAAACATTGCCAGGTTGATTACCCATATATATGAAAATTCACATTGTTGCTCTTGCCTGGCAAAAACCATGAGCTACAATGGAAAAAGCATCTTTCTTCTTCTGTGACAGCATCATTCAGCTCACCTCCCAAAGGTCCAATTCTGCCTGCAAAATCTTTCCTTTCAGTTCGAATTGCTGCCAAAACAGCACAGTATTCTCTCTGATGTACAGCCAGGTTGAGCTGACAGCTACCACACTGGATTAATAAGAGGGAAAAGAAGAAAGAGAGGGAAGGGAACTGCTGGTCTGTCTGGTAAATTGGGGTTGAAGGAGCTGTAGCATCTCAGAAGCTGGTCCATTCCATTCACTGGGGAAGGAAGGAGAAAGGAGATGTCTTCTACACATCTGTTGCCTCAGCTGCTGTGGAAAGCTGCCTGCATGGCTAACACAAGGGGCACTGCAGAATGAGCCTATGATAATCTCTAAATAATAATCTTATCATAGTGGGGGATAATAATCTCCCACGGGCTGCATTGCTACAGCTCTATCAGTGAAACTTTGTGCAATTCCAGTTACTAGTGGACTGCTGGCAAGGATGGGAATAGGCTTGTTACTCCTATCAACTGGAAGAGTTGGAAGACTCTCAAAAATTAGATTTTAGCAGGTGCTTTTGACAGCTATGCTTTGTGTTGCCACTCAGCACAGCTGAAACCACTCCAGTGAGGAGCTGCAAAGGTGGGGGTAATGTAACTGAGTTATCTGTACCATTCAGGTCATGGCCTTGCCCAGGACCCCTGCAGAGGTCCATGGCAGCTGCTACTCAAAGGATGAGAGCCCAAGGGAAGCAGAGAACTCTGAAAACACTGCAAGCCACAGCACAGCCACACTGTACCAGCATATAAAGGCTCTTCCATGCAGTTGCACTACCTACATCCATCAAAACCCCATATGTGTCACAGATAAATTACCAGCTGACAGAAAACAAGCAAAAAACCACCTGCATACCACCTACTGCACAGACCTAATGCTCCAATTAGACTAGGTGCCTTCTCACACAGCTTACTTCATTTAGGCAAATATTTCCAGTGGAACATGCAGACAAATCAGCCCTGGGATCACCAGCGGCAGCTGCTGCTTTCTGCATGCAGAGTGTTGAGCAAATCAACAGAGATGAGCTGCCGCTCCCATCAGAATCTCAAAGATGTGGATGACAACCCCAGTTAATTAAAAGACACGGGATCAGACTAGAGGAAAATTGTCGCTCAGCAGCTTAGACTGAAAATCAAGCTGGTCTGACAAGAAACAGCAGCTTTACCAATTTTCAGTCTGTGGTCAAGTACTCTGTCTACAGCTCTGGTATAAAATTATTTCCCTCCACACTCTGTTCTTTTCTGAACTACCGTTTTAGCATTTTTCTTCTTTATTCTCTCATCTTAGCACTTCTGTCATTCTTGCTTCCTCTTAAATGTTAGTTTCTGTCCTTGCTTCAATATCAGTTAAAATGCCACTATCACTAACAGCATGAGACTGAGTCAGAACTGAGACTGCGCACTCACTCACTTCTGACTCTAGGAAAAAATTACTAAAAGCCAAAAAAAGTACTGTGGATTACATCCCCTCTCACTGATGCCCACAACAGAAGAATTGCACTAGTACAGTATGTATACAATTGCTATGAAGTGTTTATTGCATCACTCTATCTACAAAAATTTTTCACTCTGTTCTGTCTTTTCCCATCCCTCAAATTTAAGCCTAAGCAAAAAATATTGAGAGGGTTGGCAGGCTCATATGAGCATTAATTCATACTTCAGTGTGTTCTTAAGGATGAGGTTTTTTGCAACACTCCCATTTTAACAACATAAACCAGTGGTGAAGAAGCCTTCCTGAGGGGGTTTCTCATACCCTTGCCAGGGGGGTTTATTCTGTTGACATTCACTGCAGAGAATCCACACTTCACAGGCAGGTCAGTACAAAATTTCTGTAAGAACTCAAACTACTGATCTCAAACAGGCATTCAACAATGTTAAATATGCATGTGAATTGCCATTTGGTTTGGATTTAATGGCAGAGATTATATTCTTTAAAGAGAAGACCTGATGCAAGACAACCTCTCTGTTTTCTTCATTTCCTACCTGCAGAATGTGGCCTGAAGACATTGGATGCAGAGGAGGTAACACAATCAGGATCATTCTGGTCAGATAATAAAACTAATAGCACATGTTTTCGTAATTATTACCTAAAGTTTTGCTTCTTTACTGCTAGAATTTGTTTATGGCTATGGGAACAAGATCAGTCCTTTCTTATACTAGGAATTTATTAAGAAGCCATATCACAATTAAATGAGCAGAAACAAACTCCCTCCATAAGCATAAGCTATATTCATGCAGTGGCAGTGCTTGCAAAACATGTAAGACAAAGTCTGTCCTGTGCCATCAGAAAGAAAAAGCCAGTGACGATCGACAGCCTTTAAAGACCAGTTATAGGACATTATCTAATTACCATCATATTTAATAGTATATGGCTTTAATAATTTTCTGTTATCATCAAGCTGCTAGCACTAAAAAAAAATGGGAAATTGGCTTTAATGCCAACTGATAATGGGAAGGAGAGGTTCTGCCCTCTGGGTCCTTGGTTTGGAGCCAGCTCAGGTTGGAAGTGAAAGTCATTCCTGCTGGGTGCCTCTCTGAAGTGTGTTGGTGTTCTTAGGCTTGGTCCAGTTCCACATTCATAGAATAAAACCTGTCACCACAGCAATGGGCCGTGCTGGAGATGGAAATTCTTGAAAACATTTCATCTCTGGCTTTTTGTTAGCATGCAAATAGATCCTAGCCTGGAACGAGGATATTTATATAGGAATATTTACACCGAAGCAAATCTCACCAACGGTGACTGTATGAAACTTGCATGCATTTTATATCGCTTTAAAACTAAAACAACTCACCTTGCAGCAACAGGGGTGTTTCTACCCCTGTGCAACCCTGTTACTTTGGTAAAGGGCAGCAAACCCAGGGAACACGAATTCTGCCAAGCCTTTAGTAACACTGATGGCTGAATGTGCATCTCAGTATTATTACTGCTCATTTTAAAAACACCTGAGCAAGGCTCAGCTTCAACGTGCATCCTGGGTCAGACTGAATCTAGAGGACCTACACGGGCTGAAAAGTTTGTAGTGAGTTCATGTTGCCCAGCAGGTCACCTTAAATCCAGCTAAACAAACAGTCAAAGTCAGTTAAACTAATGCAGGTGCAGGTCAATAAAGAGCTGAGTAACTCTTCTTTTTTTGAAGGCTGGATGCTGCAAAGTGTAAACCAACACCCTATCCCTCGGGACTGCTGCTTTCCTGGCAGAGGCTGCAGCACTTTAACAGGGCAGAGCAGCTTGCATTGTAGCTGCTGTGCCAGCTCTGTGGATTAATGGAGACTTTGTCCTTTGGGGCTGTCAGCCCCAAACCTTCCAGGAGAAATGAAGTCTCAGAGAGGAAAAAAAAAAGAAAACCAGTAGTGGAATTACAAATAAATGTCTTTCTGACTTTCAAATGAGACGTAAAGCATCTTCATTTACAATTTAATATTTCAGTAAGCACTTTATTGGAAGAGACTGTCTAATGGGTTAATTTCCAAATGTCATTTATCTTTACTCATTGGGGATGACTTTCTATAATTCACTCGAGGCTGCAACACTCATAGATTAATTCATCACCCTCCAGCTTGAGAAGATAAAAGCCTAACAAGCTCTAACCTGCTACACAGACTATATTTAAGCTGTACAGGGTAATGATAAATATCTCCCATAAAATGTGTTCTCTTCACACTTCCTGCAAAAACTGCTGAGCGAGCCAGCTGGCGAGATGGAGCCGGCGGTCCTTGCTCACAGCCCCACCATCCACACACGGTGAAACTGGAACGCTCCCTTCCTCAGCATCCCCCCAGTCCCAGGCTGCCCGCTGGCCTCCAGAGGTGAGCGTGACTTTGTCACCTGCTGACGGTTTTTGTGGCTCTGTCCACACCCCAGCAGTGACTCTCCTTGTGCCCAGCAGGCAGGCAGGAAAAGGCTGCTGGGGGTTGTGGGCAGGTTGGTTTTCATTAAACATGCCCAACTTCCTGGGCTGGACTAAGCGCTTTGCAGAACAAAATGAAGACTGGGTGTCTTCCCAGTAGAGGGGATGACCACTGTAGGCAGAGCAGGGGAAGCAGGAACCGGGAGGAGTGCAGATCAAGGAGCAGCACAGGCCACTTGCAGGGCCCAGATGCAAACTGAATCACTTCTCACTTCCTCCTTTCATGCGCAAGTGGTGGATGCTGATAAGCATTCAGGGACCTCACGCTCGGATGCAGGAGTGCGTCCGGAAGCTAGAGGAGGTCCAGGCCAGTCCAACCAGTCTTTGCAATTTGCACTGTACCCTGTTGACCAGATGTTACTCCAGTGCTGTCCAGAACTGCTTTTAACATCACAAAGATTTAACTGCAGCCAAGTACAACGACTTCCAGCTGGAGCTGGCCTTCCTGCCCAGGGCCTGAAGCCTGCGTGACCTAAGCACAGCACCAGGATGTTAACCTAGCTCGTCACCCTGTGTGGGAACAATCTTCTCTCTCCAAGCAATGCTGATACTCAGAATCCTTCCAACACCACCTTCCCCAAGTCCTCTCCTCACTTGCGTCACTGTGTTAAGCACACACTGATCACTCATGTAACCAATTTGGAGAAACGGAGAGCAGAGCAAAGAGCCAGCCTTTCCAATGTGCTGAAGAGGAGTCCTTGGCTACAACTGCGTTCCCCAGCCATCAGACCCTGGATGTGTGCCACTGGGAACTGGAAGGGTAAACCGCTATGATTAAAAATTATAGTTACCTTCTACAAACACACTTTCTCATCTAATTAATGCAAGAAAAGAAGCCATATTCCCAGCCACCTGCCCATTTTAATGGGCTGAGCACATCCACCACTAGACTTTCAAAACAGCCTCTCAGGGTAAAGGTCATCTATTTTGTTGTGTTAAAAGCTCTCTAGGTCTTCACTAAGCCTGACTGTGTGGGAGCTGCAGAAGTCTCACTATCCTCTTCCAGGGATGTGTCTTCTTCCAGGCCAGCCAAGATCAAAGTCTGATCTTGGAAAAACAAGAACTGACACTGGCCCTGCCATGGGCCTCCATGTTTTAATTAAGTCCTGTCACCACAGCTGGCTGTGCACAATGCCTTCACATTTATACTTCCCTCTCTCATGAGTTAGGGTAGCACCAGTTTAGAAACAATACAATCAGATTAAACCAATTTCATCTTTTCCTGCCAATTCTACCTATATTTTATTTAGACAATGTATTTGAATTCCCAAGGGTATTTCTTTCCAGATTATCATGATGTCACTACTGTAGTTACTATAGTTGCATACCATTGAGCAACCACTTTTTTTCCCAAAACACCTTTGCAGAGGTGAATTCAGTTCTTCAGCAATGGCAGAAACACGACTAAATACTTGCTGCACAGATGAGCTAGTAGCATGAATTTTTTTGCCCAAATTTTAAACCACAAAGAGATGCAATAAGAAATGAATGAACGTATATGAATACAAGCAATGAAGAAGAAATCTTTAGTATCTCTCATGTATCTATTTCCATTTTCTGATTTCAAATGATGAACTACTGAGACAAACAGCTTTTTTTACCAATTCTACAAAGAGCTTTCTTTGAAGACTGAAGGAGACACGGGGCCACAAGTTTATGAACCTAGCACATTTTCCCTGCGGCCTTATGTTGCAGAAGGTTTGGCTTCCTTTTCTTGTTCTATCCATTCAGACCATACGCACTGGTGGAGTGATCTGGCAGTCGTTCTGCACAACACCTCTAGAAAAACAAAGTGAACCCACTTCTTGGTCACTTCCTGAAGTGCTCACACAACACCACCACATTGGCTTCCCAGGCTGCTGGCAGTGGGCAACATCTGGTACCTCACAGAAAGGCAAAAACTATTAAAGTACTACTAATAATAATGCAACTAGACACCCATAAAAAGTGTAGAGCAACAGAAAAACAGACGTCATCTGACCTCTGCAGTTTCTACTCCTGACTGCTGAGTTGCATTGCTCACATGAGTGGCAGCTGCTCCAGCACCACTTAAGATCCGAGCATGAATACAGTGGGGTTTCACTGTGTAAAGTACGCACAACTCTTGCTGAGGGGAAGGCACTCATTCCTGCTTACAACTTTTTTTTTACATCTGTTGTTTCTGTGGAATCATTTGCCTTATGCTACTAAATGCATAACATTTGTGAATGGTGGGATGGAGACCCAAGTTCAAACCCTTTTTGCAGTTATCCCTGTTTTGCAGTTAAAAGCAGACATTGGGAGACCAGAAGCTGCAGTCGGTCACCTTCCATAACCAAGCTCCTATCCTCCCCAGGACTGCACAGCTTTGTGGGATTTGGAAACACGTATGAATCCTGCCCCCAGAGGAAGGAAAGGTAAAACCTCTGTGAAATTTGTCAGGTTCAGGATTTTGACACATGCCATCTGGCGACTGCCACCAATACTTCTATGCGAATGGCAGTCATCTGATGATACCCTGGGAGGTTTTACGCCCAGAAAAAGTTTTTCTTTCACAGCATCAAGACATTACCAGCTGCCAGGCCACAAACATGGTCCTCCAGGAGAGTGTAACACTTTTACATATAAACTACATCTCTGTATCTTATGATCAGGATGCCATTTATGTTGGTCCTGGGAATAATGTAACAGATGGAAATCCACTGTCCAAAAGAAAACTGCATGGAATATGGTATTTTATAGAGAGTAACTTAAACTTACATGTGAGAAAAAACTGTATGAGGAAGAAAGTCTGTGTGTTAATAGCATATGCAGGGAACAGTAACTTCTGCGCATCTTTAAAACTGTTCAAAACATGGATGTATCCCTATTTCATAGCACTGGTTATGTTTGTTCCCTATATATGGCATAATTTGCCACCACTACTTAATCTTTGATGGAAAAGTAAACAAAACCTTGCACAGCCATACCACCTCTTAAACTGCTCCACCCTGTCTTTTTAAAAAATTATTATTTCTTTTTTTAACAGCCCTAAGCAAAACTCTTAGGAATTTTTCTAGGGGAGTTTGCTGGGAGTTGGGTAGATTCATATGATAAAAATGCAGTTGTCCTCAAAACTCGTATAAACAAATCTATAAAAGTAAATAGCAGCCCTTAGAAGTATAAACACTCAACTTTAATTTTTACATAGTTTCCTTATCTAGCAATGATTTTTTTTCCTTAGTAGATACCTTTGCCAGTGCCAAAACACAATGTTTTCAATACAGATCCAGTCACTGGGTATCTCTGTGCACAAAATAGCTGACCGAGTAACTTCAGCTCATTTGAGTAGCAAACAAAGCCACTAGATATGGACCTAAAATTCTACTCGAGTGCCTATTAACATGAAGACATGGGAAACCACTCTGCTTAAAGTCCAATCACTGAGAACATTAAATAACTTTGTTGGGAAGGCAGGCTTACATTCTCTGGTGAACTGGGCCACTGAGACTCCAGATCTGGTTGCTGCTGTGCCAAGCCACAGCTATCTGAGGGAGAGAGGAGGCAAAAATAGCATTTAAATGGACAGAGACAGTGAATCCAGCGCTTTGCAGTGAGTGGGTTCACTGCAATGAACTTGTTAACTGATCTCTGTGCAACCAAGCAACTTCATCCATGCGGGAGCCCAAGTTAGGAACGCTGTGCAGTACTACAGTAACAAAGTGACGGACCCACTTCCTGGGAAGCAAGAGAGGTTGTGACTGGTGCATGTTGTAAACTTGCTGGAAAGAGTACATTTTGGTTGGGTTTTTTTTTCAGTGAACGAACATACACAACAAATACTTCTTTTCCATAACTACTTCATACAATGCAGTACTGCAGATTGGCTCTTCAGAGAAAACCAGCCTTTCCAGAGAAAGGGCAGAACTGAACGAAAATGTTTACAGAACCTTGGTATCTCTAGGGGATAGTTTTTCCTCTATATTCTGGTATTTGCTATTGATATTTATCTTGTCACGCATGTGTCCGTTTTTCTTTAATTTAATCCCCACACTTGAAATCATTTCTCCTGGGAAGGAATGACTCAGTGGTTAGACTGTGGACTCTCAAGTCCTGTTTCCAACTCTTCATTTGCTCACAGGGCAACAACATGCATACGTACCTTTAAATCACAAGAAATCTATTCCAGATTTTAATGACTTAACCTCACTGTGCCCTAGCAGAGTAAGAACTCTTTTTATGACTTTCACTTCACAGATGGGAACAAATACTTTGAGTTCTTCAGGGGATGCTGCAAACTGGCACTGGCAGCAGGCTGCTTTAAAAGGTTACACTGAAAACTGTTGTGTTGAGGAAAAGGCACATATTCTCTCTGAAACACCAGCAAAACAGGCTGAGGGGACAGGAAGGAGTCGGGGTGTGGACAGCTGGAAGCTGCTACCATTTCAGTTATCAGCAGTGAATTTCAGTCAGTACCCTCATCACTGTTCTATTTAATGTCCTTGCAAGCTTTTCCGTGCACTGGCATGACCCATCCAGAAAAA
>VYXC01003637.1:778211-842812 GCA_013397175.1 Platysteira castanea | reverse complement strand
AAAAAAAAAAAAGAACCACTACCAAAACACAAAAATCCCCAAAAATGCACCTTCATGCAAAGTAACAGAAAGAGTTAATTTTCATCCATCACCAAAAATCAGCTTTTAAAGGAAGTGAGGAAGTGTTCCCTTGCACATCATTTTATGTCATTATTCAATCAACTTTAACAGGAAAACAAGGTACTTTAAATCCCTAAAACTGAAAAATAATTTCTGATATTCTGTTTTCTCATAATATTATTGGTGATGATGTCACTGAAAACTCACTTAGTAGAAAACTCTAGCAGTTTCCAGTCGACTCAGGGCAATGCTCTCTTTCAGATTCATTAACAGCAGATTTTACTCCTGAACCTTGTCCCCTGATGTTTGTGAAATTATCCCCGTTGCATGGGTTATCTCCCTAGTCCTGGCAAATCATTCCAGCTTTGGTTCGTTTTAACACTGCTTTTCTCTCATCTCCCACTTCAGGTTCACTGTCCTTATGTCACCCCAAAGAGTAACCAAAGAATTAAGAGAGAATCTTGGGGAGAGCAGAGATAAAAGAGGAGGATAAAGGCAAGAAACCATTTGTCTGCCATCCTGTTAGCAGGGAAAATGCTTTACAAGGCTACCTTGTGAGGAACATGCCCTGCCCACAGCAAAAAATCCTCCATGTAGCTACTTTGTAAAATCCCAAAGCATAAAACATATCTTTGAAGCCAAATTAATGATCCACAGCACACTGGAAATTCTTCTGACACTTCCATAGACACAATGTTCTTTCACCCTTTTGACTTTCAGCAGAGCCTCAGGAAGAGACCTGCTCAGATTGATAAAACTCAGGAATAGAAAACACCAGCAGGGATTGCCACAATGGAAAATACAATGAGGAATACAGGGCATATATTTGTGCCCACACCTATTCTTTCAAAGTTACTCCAGGCTGAACATTTGGGGATATAAAGGATGTATTCTGTGCCCATTCTAATGGGCACATGAGTTAAGAATGGAAATGACAAAGAATGTAATTCTCTTAATCTGGTTTCTTAATTCTTTCTCTTGGGTGTACCTGGTTAGTTTCCTTTTTATTTAGCAGCAAAGTTTTCATTTGTATAATTCAGTCTGTGGAGAACTAAAAGATGATCTGCATTTATAAACTGCTAAACACTATCATCAAAATTTTCTGCAAACCCTGGACTATTACCTCAAAACAATGGAACTTCTGTAGGTCAAATCTTGCCCCTCCCAGTAAAATAAAATTAAGGAAAAATAAACAAACCAAACCAAACTAAACCAATCAAATAAAAAGGCTAAGAGAGCCTATTTAGGGACCTGAGAGTTCTCAGCCCTTCAGCAGAAGTCCCTAATTATAAGTGAAAGGTTGAGTCTCTCAGAAAATTTATCGATCCTGGAGAAAAATTCCACTCCCTCAGCCTGTTGCCTGCCCTCCACTGGCCATGCCTTTCCCTTTGTGCACATCTGCAAGGACCAGGGTGTCATTGATGGCACTGCCAAAAGGATCACCATGAATTCCTGGGAAAAATTATCCAAAACTCTATGCATTAGCTGGTGGAGTGTACCAAGCAACTTTCTCTCAGTTTCTTCACATCTTACCTGGCCCAGTATCCTAAATAGACAGAGCTCCAAATATTGCTGTCTTGTGGGAAGAAGTTGGCTGCATATCCTGCTCTCCCTTTTCTATCTAGCCCCTTACAAGTGCTCTGGTCCCCTTAGGTGGTGAATCATATCCAGGAGGCATGTATGAGGCTCCTTCCCACTTGTTGTGTTTCAGAGAGAAATGGCTTTCCAGTTTGCAACTACTGCTGTGGTGCCCAGGTTAAACAAATGGGACATTGCTTATCTTCTTTTCTGCAAGGTCAGCCCACAGCTGTTTTTCTAGGGGCTCTAGACTGCTCTGCAAAAATGGAATCCTTGAAGGACCATGTGAAACCCACATCTAAGAGCACCTGAGACCCAAAGGACACTATGAGGCCCAAATGCCACTGAAGGAGGGCATGCAAACAGCTTAGATGTACTAAAGGTTGCTTTCAGTGCCTCTTAATATCAAGCAAAGTTTGGTTCATGTTGTTTTACGTGATGCAGACAAGGGCAGCCTTTGTGCCCTCGAGCTACTTGCCCGGTGACTGAGGATCTGATCATTTTTAAACAATATCAGAGGATCTTTAATTAAAATGCATTTCTAGCCTATAAAATGAGAGTGACTACAACAGTGGCTTCAGACTTGCAGATCAGGCACCTGTGGGACAAAATATATTTATCAGCGCAACACCTCGCAAGGGAGTGCCGTACACACCACAGGACAAATGCTGACCTCAGTTGCTAGGAGACTTTTCACTTACCTTATCACAAATGCCAGATTTAGACTAAACCAGGTAACGACCTCAGCTCCTTGAGCTGCCCTCCTTCTTGGGCTGTGCACATGAATCCAGTGAGAGGACTTGCCATGTCTGGATGTCTGGATAATTCCCCTTTTGGTAGCCCCTTTTGGCCTAATAAAAACCATTCCCTCCCTCCTCAACAAATGCTGGAGCCTGCAGAAAGCAGTAAAGCATCACTGCAGCACTCCATGACCCTGAACAACCTCAACAGGTGCCCTGCTCTTGTGGAAAACACATGTTGCTCTGTCACTATTAATACACCAGGAGTGTGAATGGCATATGCATGTTTGTTTGCGTGGGGAGCATAAATTATGGAGCTCCCAGGTTTGCAGCCGTCACCTTTTGAAGCTACAGAGCTGGGGACAGCAGAGGTGCGGGACCACAGGCACTTGGGATAAGGGAGGAGTGAAGCCCTGGGGGTCAGACAGTCATGGGGAGTGTTCAAGGGCACACCCAGCACACTGTACAGCTGAAGGTCTCAATGCTCTGGTGACCAAGAGGGTTCACAGACCAGAGAAGAAAATAAATGAACTGCACTGCCTCCAGACTGCCCGGGTGAAGTCATCCCTCTGTTGATCGCCTCCAGCATCATGATGAGATGCTCTCTCCCCTCACCATTCAGTAGATGTCAGGAGCTGTTTATTGTTTCAGATTTAAGAATTCAAAATAACAAGTCAAATTGATTTCCTGGGAAGTGAGATTAAGAGAAGTACTGTCAAACACTCCCTCTACTCATCATCAAGTGATGAGCAGCAAAGACATACCGTGCAGAGCTAACAGCCGTGGCGTGACATGTTCCAACAACTATATTTTTCCTCTGGATAGTTCTGGATCCACACACAGCAGAAAAATAAGGCCTACTTTTGTAGCAAGGAAAAAGGAGCACAGATCATGAACTCATGGACAGAAATCAGGCTCATGCACAAGGCACAAAACCTTTCATCTTTTAGCCTGACCACACCTGCCACTTCCAAGCCATACCAAGTGAGAAAAGGGGAGAGATGATGGAAGTGAAATGCTTTATGCTCATTTTTTTCAGGGCTTCTCAGTTTTATGTACAGATAGAAGAAACTATGTTCCTGGAATCTTTCCCTCATGGCTGGAAGATCTCTAGAAGGTGAAAAAGGTGTCAATTCAAACTTTGCTGTGATCTTATCAATGCATGTTTTCATTCATCACACTCCACCACTCCGGTCACATGGAAGTCTTGGCTAAGCAGTGCAGAATGAAAATGGAAAACTTGTGGCAAATACCACTATTTTTTTCCCCTTGAATTCACATAGCTGTGACACAAACCTGTCCCTGCTCTAAATTACTGATGCAAGAGAGAGATAACCAGACAAGATACACATGCACCTCACACACCAAGTGTACAGGGACTAGAGTGAAGAAAGCCTGCATTCTCTGCATTCATGGAGAAAACAATGATAAGGCAAACCAAAAATGAAAAAGAACCCACTGCTGACAGCTAAAGGGACAGAAGACTAGGTTTTTATTGCCCTAGAGGGGTCATGCCTATGCATGATGGAACTGTGGCCACTAGCAACACAGAATAGATGTAGGAAGTGTTACCACCCATGACATCCTTTGCAGCTGCTGGCGAGTCCAGACCTCACACAGGGATAACATTTTTTTCCTGCCAAGTGCACTGGTGAAGAAAGCATCCCCACACCCCTGCTCATTGTTCCCCCTCCCTTTGCACAGGGATAGTTCATAGTGCTTCAGGGAAACAAGGCAAGAACCAGCCTTGACCATAACCTCCCACCAGTGAGGCAGTACAAATACTATTGGCCCTGATGCAAGGAGTCAATGAAATTAGGTTTCTGCGCAGCCAACTGGTCCTTGGCTGATGGGACCACCTCCACACTCTCAGGGCAGTACTATATATCCCACCTCACCATTTCTGTCCCCTAGCCAGGTCCCTTCCCCTTGGGCTCACACTGCTGCTGATGGTCAGTGAGTAACGTAAAGCTCACCACACCTGATGTCTATGCAGGAGATCAGGGAAAACCTCTGCTGTCCTCTACTGCACCAGACTTTTTCCAGATTTGCCTCCTTCTCACCTGTTTCCTATCCAAAACTCACCTCCCAAAGCCCAGCAGACACCAGATCTGTGGGTGTGTCCATTGTGTTGCAAGGAGCTGCAATTGCCTAACACTGTCCCTCTCACTGTGCCTGTGCAGGCCAAGGCTGGCCTGGGAGGGCACAGCTCAAGCTGCTCCTCACCTGAGGCGGCACTAAAACAATTTTTTATTTTCTAAAGCACAGATAATGATCAAGCAAAAGTAAAAGGGAATTCAACTTTTACAGGTCTTTGGAAAAATAACTATTAGAGCAAACAAGGCAGGAACTTGATGTTTTTGGAGCAGGGCTCCCTGCTCCTCTACCAGCAGGCAGCCTGCCCTGCCTGTCCTGCCTTCTCAGCCTGGTGCACAGAGGCAGTGTGGTCTATAAGCCCCAGAGTGACCATGTGACTCTGTGGCATCCAGCAGCATTATGGTTCACAACTATGGCTGTACCTGCTTCCCACAAGAAGATCCAGAGTGTAATTTGCAGGGAAAGCACAGGTCTGATGGGCCATTTTCAGTCTGCTAGAGCACCGCCTCAATGCCCATCAGTTGATCCATCCCCTACAGAAGAGGAAAGAAAAGATGCTCAAAGGAAATGGTCTTTTGCAGGCACAACAGCTGTTACACCAGGTAGGCGCTGCAGTTCATACTGCAGCCGTGTCACTCTCCACCCCTTTCCTGCAACTTCTTTCCCTCACAGACCACCTCCACTGAGCAAGCAATTCGGGAAGGCTGATGGCAGCCCCACAACATCTTGGGACAGCTGCACAGCATTGCTTCCCTGCTCCATTTTCCTGATGCCTTCTGCCTGTTGTCCTCTTTTCTGAGCCACCATAAGCAAGGACAATGAAACAAAGCAAAGGATCTAGAAACACTGGACTGGGATATAGTCTTTAACTGCACATTAATGGCATAGCAATGGAAAGAGGCAACAGCTGTGTCTTTCCAGCCCTCACCATTCAGCTTGCTAAAGCTTACTCCGTGCTTTCACACAATTTATTAGTTTGAAAGAAAAGTTTACCACAAAACCATTTATTTAATTCAACTATCCATGGAGGCCTCAGAAAACATGCATCACAGGTCCCATTCTCAGACTTATAATGATCAGCTCAATCCCCTGCAGCCTCAAATCCCTTATTTAAAATGCACCTTTGGATCCCAGTACAGTATTACACAGCCGACAAAGCAGCAATTAAAGAAAAATATTTTTAAAAGGTAGGAATGGTGAGGGAATAATCAGAGATTCAATTGTCAAAGCCTTGTGTTAACTAAGGACACCAGAGAAGTATGGCTGATCCAGCCTCCTCACCACTTAATGTGAATAAACAGCTTACGAGTGGGAGAGGCTGAAAGGGGAGCAGCCTCCTTCCCTGTCACGGGAGAGGGAATGTGATGATCACCAAGTACCAAAAAAGCTCTTATTTGTGAAACCCATGAAGGGAAGGAGCCTGCTGCTCCTCCTCACAGCTTCCAAGCAGCGATTACGAACTCCCGGCGCACAGTGTCGCTCATCACACCATCACATGGCAGGTCTCACGCCATCTTCTCAACACGGAAACACAACCGGGTTAAAAGACAAAAGCTTTCGGAGTTGCCTGTTTCTGATGTACAATCAAAGTTCTTGTACTTCAGTTTTCAGAAAAACAGCCTTGAACCTAAATCAGTGCCACCGGCCTTTCCCAGAGCCACATGGACCAGCCTTCATATCCTCAGAAAACACAACACAGAATCCCCACACCACGGCAGAGCAGCTCCTCTCCCACAATGGACGTGGATGCACAGCTAAGTCTGAGGTCTCCTGGCACAGAGCTCCCTTCTGGCCACTGGCCAGCCATGTGCTGTCTGCGAGCAAGGGGTCGATAGCCTTGGATGTACAGCAAACCGCTGGAAGGAAGCGCTGACCGACCATACCCTTTACGCCGCTCGCCTAACGGCTGGTGTCACTTAAATTAAAACACTGACCATTAAGTTTGGTCCCTGGCAGGCTGCAGAGAGGCAAGGCTGAATTTTTCAGTTAGCTGAGAAGCAAAATAAACAGCACAGTCTTGACCTCACGCTCCTCTTGCTAATAAAGCCTAACCATGGAGCAAAAAGGAGAAAAACCCAAGCACGGAAGAATTATGATGGAGTGCAATGTTTTCCCTCCAGCATTCGAGGGGCTGGCTCTTCCCTTGCCAGAGTGCCACCGTTCACTTCCACCACCAAGCTCTCCATGGCACAAATACATGCACAGACATGCATCTGCAATATAAAGGCCTGTACCTCACAACCACAGGAAAGGGCGGCACTGCTGTCCCTAGAGGTTTCCCTAAAAGACAGTTTTACAAAGACTGGACACTGCAGAATGGCTTTGCCAGTTCGGCAGAACAATTTCTATTGCCTAGCTTTCACAATCAGCTTTCTTCTCAAAGAAGTGCCTTGGAAAAGCCTCTAAATGACTCCTGAAGGATAGTTTTGAGGTAAGTTGCTATGCTTCTCATGAAAACAAAGTGAAATGAAACATATTACAATAGTACAAATACCTAAATGGCTCCTAAACAGAAAAATTCAGTCTTTCCCAAGAAGGGTTCAAGATCGGACTGGACTCTAGATCTGAAGACTTTAATAGCTTCCCTCTGCGTTAGTGTGAGCATAGAGCTTCCCGGTCACTCGGCTCAGCCCTCCCACTGTGTTACTGGCCTGTGAATACAGCCCTCCTTTAGGCTGGCATCAACCGCCCCAGTTTCTGTAAACAAACTTATCGCCTGTTTAGAAGTAAAACAGAAGGGAAATGGGCCAGGAAATTATCCAGTATAGTTCTGAATGAGCATTTCAAGTGGCGGAGACCTCAGGAGTCCTATAGTTACCATTGCTGGAAAACAATTCCCAGTTAACAAAGACATAAAAAGACCCACCCAAGTAGGAGAGGGCTGCAAAGCTAAGGAATTAGGAGAAGCCATGAAAGAAAATACATTATTAAGGGAAAAGAAAAAATCAAAGCAAGAACACCAAAGGGGAAAGAACTAAGTCTCCAGGATTAGCAGGGAGAAGTACAGATTTAAGAAAGATCCATTATGTGAGTACAGCTTTATAAAAGCTTACAACACAGCGACCTTTAAAAATAGCTTTATTTCTATTGCCAAAGCACCACCACAACCTGCATCAAATAAAGTTACAATTCGTCAAGGAGCTGAATGCACTGGCTTTAATGGGATTTCATGGTGCTCAGTAACTTGCAGGATTAGGTCCCTACCACAAAGCACTGAATTGTCTAAGAAAACACACAGGAGGAAACAACAGCAAAACGACCCTGGAGAGTAACGCTGTGCACAATCTTTTACAAATAATTCTATCAGTTGTTACAATAACAGATACATTCAATATCCCAAGCTGGAATTCCTATGCTGATGCAGGGTACTGAATGCATTTTGGAAAACGCACTACCTTAGCTGCTTCATGCTAGATTACAGCAAAAAACCAGCATTTTTCTTGTGTGCTCTTGGGTAGGGGGTTGCCCCTTTTTTTCAGTGACTTATTGCTTATGAAAGTCATTGATGGCAACAGTTGGGTTACCTCCTATCCCAAATCATCCCTTATCAATCACCACCTTGCAAAGCCTGCACATCCAAAGCACTGGTTATTCCGAACTGCTGTGGGACAGTATTGGTGAGGTTGTGGTTACATCCCTTATTTCCTGGGCCACACCAACATTTAAACTTGTTAAACCCGGGACTGTCAGCTTCTTAAGAATAAATGCTTGTGACTGAGTGAGATAGGCTGTGGGATGACCACACACGGCTCCCAGGGTACTGCCTCATTCACTGGCAAGACTCAAGCAGGGGGGAATGGCATGGCCCATGCCCCTTGGCAGCGTCTCTGCGCGAGGAGGCTGCAGCCAGGAGGGGGTGATTGACACGGAGCTGTGCCAGGCAGCACTGCTGAGCTAACCCAGGATGGATATTCACAAGGGACTGCATCCCTGAGTGAACAACAGAGGTTCTGAAGTTAAGCATCTGTGGGCACTGACATGTGACATACCTAGAGGTCTCAGGAGCTTCTTTTGGTGACTAGGGCAACATTCTACACCATTTTTAGTAAGAAAAGCACACTGGCACTCCAGGAGCAGGGATCTGCCACCAACAGCATTCTTATGCTCTCCCTTCTTCCAAGGATAAGGTTAGAGAGGCATTTACACAAAAATAGCATCATGTTTTTCATTACTATTGTTTTTCATTGTGTCTTCAAGGCACATGGTAACAATCACAGAGGAAAGGACTCATGCTCTGAATATTTACCTGGAGAAACAACTAGGTGTGCAATTTGCACAAAGTCAGGTGAAGAGATGCCAGGTAGGGAAATGCCTATGGAGCGGTCACTCTGTGGTCACTGCAAAAGGGGGTGAGGCTCTGAGTGTAGGTATTGCTGCTGGCAGAGTGTGAAGGTGACAGGAACAGCCCCCCCCACCTCCCCTGCCACCAAAAAAACCCCATAATAAATAAAGGAGTTGCTTGCAGTAGAAAAGACAGAGTCACTTGCATTAGAAGAAAAGACCCTGCAGGTTGCTTGCTGCTACTGAGTAGTCTGCCCATATTCAAGCTAAGCCTACAGTCCCATCAGTGAGGACTGCAAAGCCAAGCTGTTCCAACTCACCAGCAGTAAGGTTGTACAAGCACATCAGCCTGGTAGCCTTCCCTCTGAGAGCATTTGTCAAGGCTGACAATCCCTGCTCAAGGGACTTGAGATCAGAACTGAAAGGGATGCTTATAGGTCAGGTTTAAATCTCCAGAACCTGTGGGTGGGTGAACAAAGAAGGGGTGGGCATGTATGTAAAAATAAAAGACCGTAAGACACCTGGTTTCTCAATACTGCTACTAGCCTATTCCTTCCAACACCATTAATAGCATGCCAGACTTCACAGAAACAAAAGCAAGCAGCCAGGCTCTTCCTCCCTCGAACAATAAAATAGAATAGTAAATCAGAGGCAAAGACTGATTCAATTAGCCCAAGATCTTTTTTGATAAAGATTACTCAAATAAACCACATACGGAAGCTCTCTGCATTTACAACATTTCTGCACCATTATTTGTAATAACATGACACCTCACTTTCCAGAAGGTGCCACACTGGATACTAATAGCACACTTATTATTAGATTTTCTGCATGGTTACATAAGCCTGCAAAAGGGAAAAAATGTAAATGATTCAAGAAGATATTCGTCTTGTGGTTCTCCTGAAGTCTTTAGTATCTGAAGATTGAAGACGATCCCTCCTGGCAAGAAACAATCAATTTTTATGCTTCATTAAAAGAGTTCTTTTAGTACTTTTAACAAAATGCTCAAAGGCAAGTCAAGCAAAGAATATATATTTTTTTTAACCTAAACATTCTGCGCTAAATTTTACTCTCAGATCTTCCAAACTCTTTTCCTAAAATTAAAATGAAGCTGTGCATGCAACTTTGTGTTTATTTTTTCCTCGCAATCTAACTACGATCTGAGGACATTTTACCCTGTCTAAACCCAACTGCACAAGTGGGCAAGAATTTCAAAAAAGTACAAAGTAAGGGCAAAAGCAAGGGAGGTATACCTCTGGGAACACTGAAGCAAGAAGACTTTCACCATAATACAAGGTCATAAGTCACTGTCAGCCCCGCCAGAATAACTTACCCATGTCGACACACTAGCAGTAGGTGCTCGAGCACCTGTCCACCTGCATGACCAAGACCACTTCTGCTCCATTACTCAGAAATGCACAGGCGATAGCAGTGATCTCTTAACTGCATGATGACTTATCCAATCCCCAGGGGACCTTTTCCCCGAAATCAGTCAGTGTCATACACTCATCCCCAAAGTCCATCTCTGCACTCACTGGATCTAAGCCTGCTGGCCTCCCTCTGGAAATACCGTCTAACGTGACACACACCCAAAGGAATGGTGGGCTGTGTCACTGCTATTAACCAGATTTATCTGGTGTGACTTTACAGGTCCTTCAGCCATATCACAACACTACACACAGCATCCTACAACGCAGCAAAAGCAGGAAGGGCTTACCACACACTACAGCATCTGTCCCTACCTATCAATGAGCAGAATGCTAATTTAAGTGTCATGTTGTCTCATACTTCACTGCTGTGCAAATGGCACATAAATGCTGCTGTCACTGGTGCATAAGGTTTGCTGGCAGATAAGTGCAATAAATCTAACACAAGTTCAGAGGGCTGCCTGACAAGTAGCTGCAAGCAGGAGTCACTGTTCTTCTCCCTTTAAACATAAATGGTCTCTAGTAAACTTACTTTTTGGAGGACTCAGCGCTCTTGCCTTAATGCATATGGAACAGTCCCCAGCCCGAGGCAAGCCTCTGGCAGGAGCAGGGAATGAGGTGGACATCACCGACACAGCAGAAGGTTTTGCCAGTGCACTGCCAGATCTAACACCTCTCTAGATTGTGAAGATAGCTTGACAGCTGGCTCACCTTGTTTCTGGCAAACATGTTACTCCCACAGCTCATGTGCAAAGACATACAGTGCCTTCTGAGACACTCACTGAATTGCCCATGAGAGGGAAGTTTTAGGGTACTGTGTTACTGTACGTTCATCTACTGAAAACAGAAATAAGGGGGAAAAAAATCAACTACTGAGAAATTGCTAAGCCTTTGCAGACAGTATACTGTGGCAAGGGTTTTTTAGATGCTGCATCCATGTCATGGTACAGGAGGCCAAATTCAATCTGGTTTCTTTACCTAAGCTACAGCCGGTAGTAGGTATGTTCTGTCTGTGCACCCCTGATAAGATGACCCTGATAAGCAAGCCAGGATGCAAAAGGATGCTTGTAAAAAGCAACCATTACATTCTGGAGAAGCAAAACCATGACCAGAACTTAGGGATTGTACCTGTGATCTCTGTTTGCAAGAAACAAAATGATTTTGTGTACTGATGGTTCTCAAATTCCCTGATGAATTTTCATAACTCTGTGAATTCAGCATTTTGAAAAAGGCCTTTTCTGTCCTGCAGTACTCCCTAAAGGGCCTACAGGTAGCTTTGAACAAACATCAGAGTACATCTGCATCCCTACTCAGTTCATTGCCAAAAATGTACTTTGTGTGGACCAGCATTTTTGAACCTCTAGACTTAAGTTAGGCTTCTAAATCCATTTCTAGGAACCTGAAAAATACTTGATTTTCAGATGTGACACGCAGCTGCAGCTACTTGTTACTTATAGAGAGGATGCAGTTGTTCAGCACCTTGAGTATTAGACCAGCTTTATTTAGGTCCCTAACTTAAATCACCAGTAGAACAGCAGGGTCAAGTGAGATTTGAATCCTTTTCAAAGTGTCATGCTTTTTATACAAATAAGTGATAAAGCTGCCTGTATTAGTGAACACAAAACCGAACAGCTACTTGGAGCCACTTGTACCACTGACATCCCACATTTAAGTAACTCCATTCAAGTGTAAATGAGGTGCACTGCAATTTCAGGATTATTTACTACATTTGTTTAGTACAATCACTTTGCAGGATGCCTTAAAGCACTTTGTTTGCAGAGTTGCAAAAATTGCCCCTAGGAATATGGATACAAGGTTTAGCATTTTATTTTTCTGGAAACACTGAAAAATCTGAATAGAAAAACAAAACAAAAAAAAAAAAAGCCAGAGAAACACGCTGGGAAACCTGGAAGAAGGGTATAATGTCCTTTTGAACACGCAGCTCTCAAACGAGAAGGAGAAATGCTTGCTTGTTCTTATGCAGGTGGAAGCTACTTGTACTTATGGAGGTATAGGAAGCAAAACAAGATTAAAAAGAAGAGGACTAATCTGAAATGTCTTGACTAACTTACTATACCAAGACTGAATTTGTAAGCAGATTATTATATTAATTATTTACAGTCTTGCCTTAAGAGGATGTCAATTTTTGTATGTGTATGCATATTTGGATTTTTTTATACATTTATAACTGCTGATGTGACGAGTTTTGTTCTTTGCCTCAGAAGAAATGATCTGTTCTGCCTTCATTTACACTGATCTAACTCTAAAATCCAACAGTTACATTGCTGTAAAATTACTATTATCAAGGGGAAGAACATTCTAAAATTATCCCTTCAGCAGAGAGCACGAAGCCTGAAACTCTCAGTGCTTTCAACACCATTTTATCGGGACTGTGATCTCGGCACGGCTGGTAATGCAGCCAGCTGAAGCCATGAAAGGGAGCTTTGTGCCCAGCTACACACCAGGCCGTGTAAGACTTCCAGCTTTTTGACTGGCCAACGGGGGTGTTGCTCCTAGTAACACAGCAAGATTGATTAGATACAATAAAAAAAAAGGCGCTTGGAAAGACAGCAGTGAATTAAAGTTCCTCCTCTATGAATGCTGCTACAGTGCATGCAAGCAAAAAATTGCCGAGTAGTCAAAAAAAGGCAAAATGCTCAAATATTTCAGATGCTCAACTAGTAAGGAGATTCAGCAATTTGTTTATAATGGGACAAACCTCAGCCCTGTCTGATCCAGAATGAACGCAGTATGATATCTCTGGTGAAGCACACACAAACTTACAACTCTATCTGCAGCATATCAGCCCATGAAGGAGCACCAGCTACTCTCACTGTCATTGTGACATTTGCCTTCAGGATCTTATTCTGACTTCTGCTAGTACTTTGCTACCATGGGTGTAGGCTGGCCAGCAGAAAGAGATCTTCCCTGGAGAGATGCCCTCCTTTGGAAGGCTCCAGCAGACATATCCTGGACAGGATGCCAGGGAGCAGAAATGACTGAAGTGAACCAGCCTCCTCTCTGACGATCCATGTCCCGTTTCTTCCCTTTTGGGGCTGTTTCAGGGGATCTAGGCTTAGAAAACAGCTTTTTCCTAGGAAGACAAGGGTAGAGGGGAGGCAGTCCTGTTGGCCAGCTGAGAATCACAGAGGCAGCTCCTCCAAAGGGTGCTCCCACAGCAGAAAGAACAGATCAGGACCAACATTTCTGTTGCATGCTGTATGAATCCCACACACTCAACAACATTTTGAGGACTTTTCCATCACAGACCCCTGAACCAGGTGATATGTAACCTGGATCCACAGACATCTGTAAAACTTGCCCTGATGTATTTGCACTGTAGTAAAGATTTCACCACCAAATGTGCTAGTTGCAAAAGGTTCCAAACCTATCAGCTAATCTTTTCCCAAGATGATTAAGAACGAATAACACAGCACTAAAGTTTTACTCATCTGTCAAAAAGTATGACTCACCACGGGCAGGTGGTGAGCACTGCACACCACAACTGGAACACAGAAGGGCTTCCTGACTCCAAACAAGTAGATGTCCCCCCTGCTACCTCTACTCTGCCTCTCCCTGCAAAGGCCAAGCATGGAACACAGTCCTGCCTTTCTCCTGGCTCTTGCCAGCTCTTCAAACTGGGCAGACAGCTGCCTGCCACAGGAAGTGAGCAGAAAGATGATGGTCCCAAAGAAGATGTGAGATGGTGATGATTCAGTGCTCACAGTGCTCTCTTGGCCCATGGAATGGCTTTTATTGTTCCATGATGTCTTCATAGGGTTCAGCTAAGATTTTAGGCTGGGTAACCCTCTTTCTCCCTTAGACTTTTCCCTTTCCTCTACATTCCTCATACACGTGCCTGGTTTTTAGCATTTATATAGCTACCCAGGAAGAGATGCTCAAATTGTATACACAAAGAAATGCAGATTGGACCAGCTTTGCTGCAAATCCCTGCAAAGACAAGCCCAGCTAGTCTCTCCCCGTTCTACAAAGTTTGCAGAGCTGCTTTAAATATCTCTTCTCTTCAGAACACAGATTGGCTCGTTGAGGTGGTATATACACATTACTCTGTATACTCTGTATGTGTGAACATATGTTTGATAGCTAGATCACTCTATTCCAATACATAAAACCGCGTATACACTTGTTCTTTTAAAACCTCGCTGCTGCTGACTTTCGCAGAGGTTCCCTCCAGGAATCTCACTCCTCTCTGCCCCACTCGCCCCCGGGAAGGTTTTCCTCCAGCCATCAGCAGGACTGTGAGGCTGGCTCCAGAGCAGAGCAACGATGCTGCGAGCATCAGCCAGAGGGGGCTGCGAGAGTGTGTTGTGAGATGCAACAGCCTCGAAGGGCTGAGGCTGCCGACTGTGCTAGAGGCTTTTCTCGCTTGCGTAAACCATTTCTTGAAATAATAATGCCTAAAATAGTGCAGCAAGTCTTCAGGTTCCTCTCTTTTTCATGCATGCAGAATTAGGCAGCCAGGATTGGAGATGTACATCTGCATGCTGGCTGACTATTAGCGCTGGATACCTGAATATCTGTGCGCAAAAGCAGTCGGATCTTGGTGCCATCAAACTCACGGAAATGGTGCTGTGTGTTCAATCCCCAAGCAGTTTGTTAGCAGGGTCTCTGTGGTTCAGCGTTTTCTTACACACATAGATGTTAACCGCAAAGAAAGGGGCCAGACTTCTTGGGATAATGCACTTGATGGTGATAAAAATGTTTCCATGGAGCTTTACAGCAAAACAAAAATTGCTGCCCTTTATCTGATGTGCACACATTTCATACTTGCAATATGTCTAAAGTGATTTTATGACTAAATCCTGGGAAAAATGCAAAGAATGCCTGGCTAGAAGCATACTTTTCCAGTAAAAACACAACATGGCTTATTAACTGCGGCACTTGGAGAAGGCTATTCAACATGAAGTGCATTTTTTTTAGCTCGAGACCGAAAACATGTGTTCAGATATACGTTTTCTTTGGCTTCAGGCACCAATTTGACTGACTACATTAGAGGGGTCTCCAAACCGTTTTAGTGTACACTAGCTTCAGTACAAACGAAGTGGTATTCTATTAAACATGCCACAGTACTGCAGCTGAAGGCAAGGTTAAAACCTCCTGACTTTTTCAGAATATATTAAGCAGAAATAATGGAAACAAAAAGCTCCATTAGGTACCTCGTTAAGATTTTTGTAGTTGCTGATCAGCAGCCTTGTTATGGCAACACTTTTCAAAGTCACTGCAAGAAATGTTAATTGTGGCAATGGCGGGTGGGGACAGCGCACAATGAACTGCAGGAGCAGTACTATTAGTGCTACCGTGAGAACAGATTATGCCATTTCCATTCTATCTTTGAATTCTGGTGGGTGTAGGGTGATGTGACTCTGAGTGATGTCAGATTACCCAGCCTACATTTTTCTTGGAAAGATGCTCCTTCCTCCACTTCTCTCACAGGAGGGCTTGTAATACTGCGCTTAGGAAATTTCAGCTTTATCAGACTCTGAAACAATCGCCAGGCTATCTGGAAGTTTTTTAGTAGGGCAACTGGAAGGTGTACGCTTATTGAATATCTGGGAATACCAGAATATGCTGACTTGGGTTTGTGAAATGGTGAGAACTGATAACAAGGCGTAGTTTTCTGCACTAATCCCCAGGAAACAGGACTTCACTCTCCCCACTGCGGGTTGAAATCCAGACGATCTCCACCACACTTGTAAGCGGGTCACAATGTCACTTCTCTTCTCTCCCATTAAAAAACTAATTGTAAAAGCTTTTGTCTCTAATCTGCAGCTAACAAACTGGCAACTCTGCACAAAGGGGACGAGTGCAACTCAGTCCAACACGCCTGAAGGGTACTTTATCTCCACAGCGTGCAACTACAATACATGAAACTGCCCAGAATACAAGCTGTCAGGAAATGCAATCAAAAACTGGGTTTTGCTTTGAAACAGATGTAGATTTGCACACCTCTGCTCCCCGCTCCCTTCCCCAGTATCCCACAAGAAGCCATGCAGCAGAGGGGTGCACAGGGCCACACCACCGTGCAGGGCTGCACACCCAGCACCAGGCACTAACCCTCGGTTGTGCAGCAGGCAGACATCTCCCAGGCAGCTCCGCTAAATGCAGAAAGAGCGAGCAAATTTCCTCCCTCCCGGCTCCAATACATGCAGAGAGACTGCAGGACAGGTGGCCAAACCATGAAGATTACTCAGTTCACATTTGAGCCAAAGATAAATGATTTTAAACTGCAGTCAGGGCTAAAACATGCTCCCTCCTCTCACTCCTGAGGCACTTTTCCCAATCACGTGGATAGGTCATGCTGGCACTGGCTCTGTTCAACCAGGTGACTTTTTTTTTCCCTATCGTGAGCCTGTGGACTGTGCTCCTTTGAGAGAATAGATTGGGACAGGTTGTTTATTACTCTTTTTCGTGGTGCTGCCCCAGGTGGGGAGGCAGAGATGCTGGTCTGGTTCAGTTTATCACAATATACCAAAAGCCTGACATTTCTACTTACTTTGGCAGCATACATGAGGGTGGGCATACTCCTTGCCCTCCCCCTTCCACACTGGAAAGTAACTCCAGTAACACTCAAACCAGTAAAAACCACCTGCAAACAGACCCAGAATCAAGCCCAGAAAGAAACAGACATCAAACTCTGTTGATTTCTGCTGCTACTGAACTCATGCAGGACTGAGCTGGGATGCACTACACAGATCATCTCCTTTTCTGTGAAAATCACTTGCACAACACTACTCTCCCCTTCATACTGCATCAAACAAGCTCCTAGTGATACTAAGAGGGGAGGTCTGCTGATGCTACAGCTATGAGATGGTGCCTACATTAATCATTTCACCTCCAGCTCTTTAAATGCTTGAAAAAGCTCCCTCTCAGAATGAAAAAAAGAACTGCACATGCCATGTTCAGGAGCATTTGTTTCTTTTTTGAAGTAAACACAGGAATTGAATTATTCTTTTTCCTACAGAAAAATATGATGCAGGGGTTTTTTCACTGGGTTAAGACAAAAAATAATATAAAAAAACCAAGAAAAACCACATCTGAAATCTACTATTTTGATACTTTCTATTTTAACATCTTTCCAATGTGCACTGAAGCTTTAAAAATTAATTCTGAAACTTGCTGAAAAAGAATAAAAAGTAATTTTCAGGTTTGATGATATTTCCCTCACACATACACTCTTACACAAGAACACATGCAAACTTTTCTATTAGAGAAGTCATTCATACAGGGAAAGAAGTCTGTCCCCAGGTGTGCACAGAAATCCCAGTTACGCTACTGGAAGGTGGAAGGATGGAGACATCAGCTAAAGCAGTCTTCAGTACAGACCTGTGTCAGGAAACACTGAAGAACTCCTCAGCTCATCTCACAAATGTGAATACTCAAATGTGATGGAAAAGTAAGAGTAACACTACCTTCTTTAAGGTTAGTCTGCTGGTAATTACAGATGTGTTGATATGCGCACATGTAAAAGGCAAAGACTGTTTCTCATACATGGAGATGTGCTTTTATTCATCTTGAGGCTGGTGTGCAGGGTTCTCCCTGTGCTGCACAATTCTACCCCTCATGATCATCCCTCGGTTCCTTTTGTTTCTGCCTGATTCTCCTATAACCTTTTGGTGCCTGCTCTTTACTCCTGAAATACACTTACTGCTGAGCCATTTATATCTCATCCAAGATGCGCGTCTCACACTTGGCACACCTGACGAGCCCTAAAGGGAGCTGCTGCCATGTGAGGCTGATTTGCTCCACACTTAGTGCCACCTCATCCGTATCAGTGTCCCATTTACCTTTACAGTTTTAACCCAGACCCACTGATGCGCTGCCCGCAAATGTCAGGATGAGCTCTGAGTTGTCTGTTGCTCACTTCCTCTGCCTCTTAGATCTGCAAGGGAATCTTTGAATATTCTGCTGACCCACTGAAATTCTTCTGGTGCTTCTTAATTTTTTTGTGCTTACCCTGTTCTATAAACCAATCCCTTGCACATTGTGGTTTGTTAGCAAAACGTAAGCAATTTTTCTCCAAGCTTCTTTCTTGCTCCTTTACTCTTATCTATTTTAAGTAACTTTCAGCTGAGAAGAATGTCAGACTGACTGCTCTGGAGACCAAGGTATTTCAGAGAGAGAAGCCAAGCACAGCTCCCTTCCTCTATGAAAAGTTAAAGGTGAGCTCTCTATCCTCTTCAAAACTGCATCCTCTTTCAGTCTGCCTTAGCTGCTGAAAAGTTCCTGTTCACCACACTGATGTGCTGCTGGGCAGGTCCAAGACCCAACCTGTCCACACAAATCCCTTTGAAGGGCAGGACTCAAATCCCTACATCAAGAAGGGTAAGTCACACTGGTAAAGCGGTTGCTCTCTACTTCTGTACAGTCCCATACCTCCACGGATGATGAACAGAGGCAGTCCTAGACAATGTGCCTATGTAGAAAGGCTTCAGCAGAGAGCCACAGGGAGTCAGAAAATACAAACTCCTCTGCTGCTGGGCAGCGCCAGGTGGAGCCTTCCCAGCAGTCAGTCCAAGCAATCACATCAGCAAAACGTCCCTGGCTGAATTGTGCCCACACAGCCAAGACAGCTTGTGAGAGTGAGTATCTCACTTCTCACTCCCCCTCTGGGGGAGGACAAGACTCTGTTTAGCCCTTGAAGGGGAAAAAATCAGGATCTTGGCCTTCCAGTTCTGCTGTCAGCAGTGCTGAAATCCTCATCTGATTCCATAAGAAGAAAGTGGCACCAGAGGAGCAAGAAGGGCAGCAGTAACAGGTAGCTACTACCCCATAATCCTTCAAAACCACTCCTTCCAGCTGCATGATTTCTCCACTTGAGAAATTAGTTTCACTGAGCAAACAAAAGTCTTGCCATACTCTAAAAAATGCACTCATTCAGAGGCAAACAGGTTGGCTTCCAAAGAGAAAGCTAAGCATGAGCCACAAAAATGGCTGCTGAGGCAGGCAGCGGTGCAGCTGAGTCATTAGGTTAGAATTAGTGCACCAAAGGATGGGGAAGACAGGCATTTCACAGATTATTCTGTTGTGGTTTAACTTCACCTGGCAACTAAGCATCACAGAGCTGCTCGCTCTCTTTCCCCCAGTGGGATAGGGCAGAAAAGTGGAAGGATAAAAGTGAGAAAACTCGTGGGTTGAGATAAAGACAGTTTAACAGGTAAAGCAAAAACCAGGCACACAAGCCAAGTGAAACAAGGAATTCATTCACCACTTCCCATCAGCAGGCATGTGTTCAGGCAGGAAAGCAGAGCTCCATCATACATAACGCTGTCTTGGAAAGACAAATGCCATCACTCTGAATGTCCCTCCCTTCCTCCTTCTTCTCCCAGCTTTATACGCTGAGTATGATGCCGTATGGTCTGGAATATCCCTTGGGTCAGCTGGGGTGGCTGTCCTGGCTGTGTCACCTCCCAACTCCTTGTGCAGCCCCAGCCCTCTCGCTGGGGGGTGGTGTGAGGAGCAGAAAAGTCTTTGACACGGTGCAAGCCCTGCTCAGCAGTAATGAAAACACCTCTGTGTTACCAACCCGTGTTCAGCACAAATCCAAAACACAGCTTCATGTAAGCCTCTGTGAAGAAATTTAACTCTATCCCAGCCAAAACCAGCACAATTCTTCTGAGATCTAACTGTAATGACAGACAGGACCATTTAGAAAATATCTCAAAATCTGAGTCTAGGAGGTCTGCTTACAGAAAAGCTCCAAGATAATATAGGGAGAATCATACTTTCTGTTGAATTCTACAGGACTTAGCAGAAACACAGCTCCTGTTTCTATCGTTCTTTACCACTGTTGTGATTCAGCTGCTTCTTGATTGTAAAATGAAATTAAAAACAAATAAAAGGCAAAAGAATACCTCACAAATATGGCTAAAGAATCACTACTTTCCTTGCAGATCTCAAGCACGGGCTTTAATTCAAAAGGTTCACAACCATTTTGAACCATCTTTGTTTTCTGCAAGCATACATTTAGGAAGATACAATGCTGTCTGAGAGATGACCCCGACTGCTCCTTTGAAACAGGCTTACAAACAATGAAAACAACAAAAGCACATTAACAAGCAGAAGCATGGTTCATTATTTGCAGGCATTACTCAGTGTTGATAAACGCTGATAAAAAAATTAGTAAATCAGGCAACCAAAGCCCAGTGTATTACTAAGTGACGAAATAAACCTTGAAAACCTTGATCTGCAGGCAAACCCTATTTTGGGTTGTTGAAAGCAGCCAGCCAGCCAGCCAGCCAGCCAGCCAGCAGCAGCAGATGATGTGCACAGTGACCAACTGCTACACTGGTTCGCCACCATCCATCACACAAATTGATTAAATATAGTCCATATCAGTCACTTAATGCAGGAGAAATAAAGTCATTGTAATAGAATATAGTTTTCAGGATCGATACTTCCTGCTAAGGAAATAAATGTTTTGACAACACCTTGATATATATTTCTGCCTTGGACCCCATCCTTGTTCTGGTATTTCACTGGCAGCAGGAAATCATTAACCTTGTATTTCTGAGACCTGGAAAAGCCCAAAACCCAGCTGTAGCATCTAAGCCTATATGAAGCCACACAAATGCTCTTCCTCACTTGGGGAGCTCTTGGAAAGAGGAAACACCGTACTGAAACACCAGGTAGCTGCAGATGCACGATGCTGACAGCCTGGTCCACACACCGCAGGAGAGCTCTGCATTAGGAGCACCATGCAGGAATGTGTGCCCACTCCCTGACCTTCTCCTCAGGAAGCATCTGAGAATACAACCAGTGCAAGCTTCAGGTGAACAGCCACCTCAGCCACACACCTTCCTCTCTCTAAAACTTCATAGCACAGACTTGAGCTGAAGGAAGTGAAAGGTTTTTCTCCTTAGATTCTCCATGGATTGGCAAAGAGAATAAAGAATCAGCAATCCAAAATCCCACAGCAGCCTGGGGATGGGGGAGATAATACATTTCCATGCCATTCTTTTAAAGAAAACCTAATGGCAAGTAAAAACTGTAAAGGATATTGTGCTGCAAACATAAGTGACAGAAAACACTCAGCAGGCCTATTAATAAAAAAATTAAGTCCCTAGTTTTCATCATACATATTGCAGCTTTCTAGCCATGCACTGGAAAATTAGCTTTATGGCCAAAAAAACAAGAGACATAACTATGGAGACCAAGCCCCTACATGAAAAGTGGAATTTAAGAACTTATGACTTGCTTGGATAGAGCAGAAAAGTGAATGAGTAAAACAGGCCTGTTCTGCTCAGTCATTCTCACTTGTAATGGCTGTATGCAGCTTGCCAACAAGTTTTCCTCAGCCATGGAGAACAGCCTGACAAGCCTGTTCCAAGTAAAGTATAAAAAAGTTTATCACTAGGTAGTTTTACAGTAAGGCAACTTCTGCTCTCTTTCATTAGTTTTTTTGGGTTTTGTACAACAAGCAGAGACAGTTGCAGGGCAGAAAGCTGAACAGAGAGGGATTTTTGTGTTTCCACAAGGAAATCCCTATTCAAATATATGCTAAAATACAGTGCTCTTAGAAATCCCCGTGCGATTTCCAGACATTGTCAGTGTTGGCACCACCCACAGACAGCACAGGGAGGAGGGAGAGATGCCTCAAAGGTGGCGCTCAGACCCCTCCCCAACGCAAGACCTCTCCTGTGCCTTTGTTCGGTGTAGATCAAATGACTCGAGTGACGTGGCTTCCACCCCTTCCCACCAGGGACTATTCCACAGTGTAACAGATCTTACTAGATGGAAGTATTTCTGGATTTCAGCCTGTATTTTCTGCACTAAAATTTATCCCACTATTCCTAGTCATAGGACCTTGGACCACCCAAAACACTTTTTCAAATTTGGGTATGTATAACCGCTCAGTTGCAGCACTGGTAGTTTTAACATCACCCTCTTTGTCTCTCACTCACACAAACCGTACATATTTAATTCTTAATCTTTCTTCTCCTCTCCAGTCCATTAATCACTTTTGTTGCAGCTGTCTGAAATCCCTGCAATTTGCCAAAGTCTTTCTGGTAATGAAAGACCCACACACGTATGAACTTTGTATTCCTTAAAGCGCTGCCTGATAAAAGACACGGAACTAATATGCACGCACACAGAAACAAGCCAGACATTTTCCAAATTCATTCTTTTTATAGAAAGAGCTTAACTTCTTTCAAGCAGGAAGCAAAAGGCATTTGTCTTTTTAAGTTCCCCAACAGAGGTGGGAAAGTCACATACTGTACTTTTTTTTCAGGTAAGAAACTGCCTGACTCCCAACTGCTTTCCACAATTGCTCACGCCACCTTGCAAAAGCAGTGTATTTATTGATGCCTACCTCTTCCAGCTCTTTAAGGAGTCTCACATTAAAATTTCATGTTCTAGTTTTCGGAAATCGCTTGTCTCACCTTCATCAACAGTTCAGTGAGAGCTGCTTAACAGCAACCTGTACCCACCCTTCGCTCTCTCCTTTGCCTACTTTTTGCTAAAAAAAAAACGGTCAGAGAGACAGGTCGCAGATATGAATAGAAAAATCCAATTCAACATTCCCTTTCCTTAGATTTTTAGAACTTCATGTTGCTGATGAACAACAAAACAATGCAGAGAAGGCAGAATTTCCTTTGGGACCCAGAGTAAAACTTTTGCCACCCTGATGTGGAAGTGCATCTGTGTTCCACTAAAGATCCCGGGCTGATTTTGGACAAATGTATCACTGATCTCTGTGCATCTGCTACCTTCTCCCAGAAGGGGCTTTTATATAGAATATATACTTTAAAGCATTTAACCCTGAATACTTAAAAGGCTATTCAGTAACTATCAACCACTGCAGAAGACCAACTTCTAGCTATAGTTTGGGGTCAGATATACGATAAAGACCTTGATTTTGCTGTCAGATGTGACTTCATGTGATTTTGAGCTCTACTTAATTGCAGCAAGAATAGGAAAAAATGGGTGAAAGAGTGCATATGACATCTAAATGCACTTTAAAATGAACATTCATTGACTGCAAGGCAGGGAAGAGGGAGAGAAGTCTTTGCAGGTTGACGCCACTTACCTGCAGGCAAGTTCTTTCCTCTAGTAAGACAACTGTGAGTATCTAGCATTAGAAGCAATTTTCTTTCTTACAAATGCCTGGGGCATTTTTATAGCAGAGAATTGCCAAAAAAAAAAAGCCAAAACCCCAAACATGCTCAAATAGCCACTGAACACCAGACTATTTCCCTTTTTTAGTCTGTTTGTAGGTTTACACTATCCAATACACATTAGGAAGACACCCAAAACTCTGCTCTACTCACTTGTTTCGTACCAACAAAACATGTAAATGCAAATATCCTGAGCATAAAAAGAAACTCTTAAAGTCATTATGACATTATTTGTACCCTCAAGCAAGTCATAATTTGTATGCACCCTGCCAAGTACTTTCTGTCAAAGCTAAAGTAATTATTGAGAAGTATGAAAGCAGGTGTCACTTCTGGCAAGTTTTAAGATGGCTTTATATTCTCAGTTGCAATGGGATAAAAATGATCCCTAAAAAGAGCATAGCAGGCTATTACTTTACATCCAGCATATATGTGAAACATAACAGTTGCCGCCTGTACTTTTTTTCTTGTCTTTGGTATTTAATTAAAGATTCGAGCTCCTAAAAGACAAAACCTAAAAATATGTGCAAAATCAATCCCATTTTGCATAATTTCTATTTAGTTTCATAACCAACTGTCAAGCCATCTGACCCTCATTTGCATGTGCTACAAGGCAGGCAGCCGAGCTCGCTTCCACCGCAGCGAGACACAGACTTTGTCCCCGCTCACTCCCACATACGAACCTCCAGCTTCTTGGATGGATCTCTGCTATAGCACTTCAGGACAGAGGGGACAGCGATTGTTATGATTACGGGGCCAAAACCTTTCCAACTTGGCTGCCTAAATTTAACCAGCTAACTCCATCTTTAGGCATTTGAGTAAGCTGCTAGTGTTTCAAGGGTGCTTGGCGCCCAGCATCTCCTACTTGTTTCTGTCAAACTTGCCAAAAAGAACATCTGCCTTTAATTAATTCCGAGAGCTGCAGGTATGCAGGACCTTTGAAAGCCATCCCGCTTATTTCAGTCTCTAAACATAAATCCAGGTGCCTACCTCTAGGCAGTCAACTTTTAAAATGCTGAAAAAGAAAAAAGTAGTCTTATTAAATAAATAATAAATATTAAAAACCCCACACGCAGATATTCCCAAGGCCTTTGGAGTCATGTTCCATACTTGACATACGACATGATGAAAAAGAAAGTAGATCTGATTTTGTCAGAAAGTAGCACTTCATGCTGTAACTGGAGTACATACAGTGCTAGTAATTAACATAATTATAGTAAGGAAAGACATTCTGGGAAACTTTCTTCAAAAGCTGCTCCTCTTCCTCAGATAAGCAACTAAGCAAACCAACCCCCCAAAGTAGTTGTATTTATGGTAACAGTTTAGGGAAATTGTAAATTTACTAGTGTATTTATTATGCAAGGTTATTTTATTTTTCTTTCATTCAGCCAGACACCCACATTCTTGACAGTGTAGAACTTGAAAAGATTTCTTTTTTATTTAAAAACTGCAAACAGAAGAAAAATACAGGCTACCACCTGCCTCTGCAAATCTTTCACACGTGCATTTGTGCGTCTGAGCACGAAGCAACTGACTATTCTGTTAAGAGTAATATTCAAACACGGCAGCAATATTCCACCCTACAACGGGGCACTGACTCAAAAGGCAACATGACAACACACGTCTGCATGTGCATAAAATGCTGCTCTGCATCAGGGACCAGGAATGCCTTGCTGTAAGACCAAGAGATGTTCTCCCTACGGCTGAGCAGAGAAGTTCCTGGCTGCAGAACAGAGTGCTGTTGGACTCAGTGAAGAGACTGCTCTGGGGCTGTCCTATTTCTATTCAGGACATGCCAGGTAAGGCATATGTACCCTCCTTATGAGCATGCAGGATCACATCTTTGCTTTGGATTAGAAAAAAATGTGTTTTTTCTACCACAAACCAGGTCTACAATACATACACACCATGCAGTTACTCTGTACCTGTGAGGGGGAAAGGCTCATACTGCCACATCTGAATCCACACAGTTTCAGACACTGTACTATATCCCAAACTGAGCCACCAGAGGCACAAAATTCTCAGAACAAAGAAAAAAGAAATCATCATTATTACTGTTATTATTAGTATTTTATTTTCTAAAAAAACGCCTCAGATTCTGAGCAAGTTCAATCTCTAGATGGGAAAGGAAGGGGGAAGGAAACTAAGCCTGGGGAAATACATTTATAGAAGTTCTACATAAGCCTGGTGTAACTACAAGGGATAGGACAGTCCTCCACAAAGGTCTAGCTCCCACCACAACCAGGATGACACCTGGCTCAGCCGTGCCTCCAGCATCCTGAAGAAGCTGCAATTTGCTGTTACCATTGCTGTCACCATTGCTGTCATTTCAAAATTTCTCCCACAGTGACTACATGGGCCACCACTTCTCTGCCACGCCACAGCCCCAGAGCTGGTGTTGCCCCAGGCCTCGGTATGCAAGCTCCCCACAGTCAGGATGGCACTGGAGGATTTATCCCATCTGTCTTCAGTTTGCAAACACTGTTCCCAAATCTTAGGCACAGGCACGCAGGCAATCACCACCACCTCCTCACTCACAGGAGCCCCAGCAGGCTGCAGCTGAGTTCGCTTTGTGGCCATGCCGTGGCAGGCAAATCCCCACACTTGCTCCAGCGGCTCGCTGAAAATGCATTTTTAATCTTTGCAGACTGGCAGCTGTTCCCCTCACCCACCAACAGCAGCCACATCTTGCTGCCACTCGCATCAAGGCAGGGGAGAAATGCCAAACTGCTGCCCCGCCACTGTCGCCAGGTGCAGCCACAGAGAAACCTGACCTGGTGAAACAGCCAAAGCCACCGAGCTCCGGCAGCACACCAAGGAGATGCTCCTTCTGTGCCTCCTTGTGCTGTGTCTCAGTTCCTCTCATGGTGCATGCAGGAATGGGAGCTGGGTACGAAGTGTATCCACCATGTTCCCTCTGCGCACTGCAACAGGATCTGCTTTGCAGTCCCACCCTGCCCTTCCCACAGCACGAGGGACCTGCCAGAAGCATAATGGGGCTACAAGAATGATGTAGGGGTAAGAGAGTCTGGTCTTTCTCTGATACACCGAGCAGCCGCTTGACATGGTGCATGTGGGAGATTTGTGCATGGGATGATGTCTGCCCAAGTGTCGAGGTGAGAATCTATCTCACCACCAGGGATGCCTCCTTCCCTTCTTTCAGCTTGGACCTACAGCTATAGCTCTTTTGCTTCATGGGGATTGCAGTTCAGCACAATTAGATACTCTGCAACTTTATCAAATAACCTCTTTATGGGCATGCACCCGTGTCGGACAAAGGGCTGTAGATTGCCCACCTTGCTCAGGAGGAGGCAGCTGAGATGCTGGCCAGGTGCTCTGCCCTGGCTCATCTCCACCGCCGAAGGTCACTACTCCTTACACTGCTCCTTACAGCTCTGCAGCCTCCAGTGCAGCTCTGTCCAGACAGATCAGCCGAGGGGCTGGCAATGCCCATCCGGGTGACTTTTCGAGGAGAAAGCTGCACTTGGGATTCACACAGGAAGGCAGGAGAGCGGCCATCTACACACGCCCTGGTCCCCCCATGGCTCCCCCAGGCTCCGGGAGTTGGCCTGAAATAACAACACTACTCATTTTTCTTTGACATTCCCAAACTGAGGAAACAGAAAGAGCAGCCAAGCAATAGGAAGAACCAGAGAAATCCATCGCATATTTATTTGTCATAAATTATGCTTAGGAGAGCAATAGGCCCAACAAGCTATCGCTCATCAAAGCAGGTTTTTGCTGTGTGTCAGAGCACTGCACTACACTTCAACAGAAGCATTAACTGGACACTGGAAGGAGAGGGGTCTCTGCCGCTCCTACCCTTCAACCCTTCTCCAACTTCATCACTCTTCTCACATTGTCTGTTGTATTGTCTCTTGGAAAGGGAAATATTTTTTTTAGTGCACAGGACAGGATGATACTTTAGGACTTAACAGGAAAACCCCTACCCAACACAAATGTGCTCCTGGTAAGAAACTTCTCTGCTCAATCTTGGATGAAGCACACAAGATCAAACATGTGCTACCTCCTCAGTACCTCATCAGAGAGAAAACACACTGGCAGTGGGATGTGCTAATGCAAACCCATGTGCTCTGGGTCCCAGGCACATAGGCTCAGAGCTGCAGCTGCTGGTGCTGGCCTCTGAAGACCTGTAATTCTGTTAGGAAGGCAGCAGGACTCTGAAGAAGTCTTGCACGTTACTCCTGAATCATTTCCTTGACGAGAAGTCTGCACACGTAATGAGACCACCAAATGTTTCTACAAGTTTCCCACTACGGGGCTGTTCCTGGGAAGATGTGTTGCTCCTGTTGAGACCAGGCTGATGGCAACAGCCCAGATACACAGGGCTGGGCTGTGCCAGGAAAAGTGAGGGGACAGCACTTACTTTAAGGGAAGTGTTCTCCAACAAGGTTTGGGATGGAAACAGGACTGCATTTTGTAGGTGGAGAGGCAGTAACATCTTAGGAAGAAATGTTGGTATCTGCAACTGAAATAAACCCAGCCAGTGATGCTGATTTGGAAGCCCTGACACCTAAAGCACATACATCTAAGTGTGTTCTTCTGGGTGCTTCTGAAAGTGCTGCTGCTTATCATACCACAGGCTTGTGTCACACAGCCCCGCAACCAAAACACGTGTGTTTTGTGCTTCAGTATCCTGTCACGCAGGGATAGCCATGAGAAACGCTCTGTTTGCAGGGAGACTGAGCAGCATCACCTTTCCTCCTTCTAGGGTTTGTAAGAAATAGCACAGAGCTGCCAATGGGACAAGGATATTGACCTTGCAGAGGATATTCCCAAAGGTGCATGCAAAAAAATCGCAGGAATGACCCTATTTTTCCTTGCACCTTACCACCCCGGAAACACCTTTCAGGGGTTAGTCCACCCACTGCAGTATTTCTCCTAATGACTCACAAAATCCCACACGAGTGCGATACCATTTGCTTGATAAAACCAGCTGCCAAAATGAAACTATACATTTGGTGCTTGAAAAAAAGGAGAGAAAAAAAACCCCAACAAGATAAACCCCTACTAGTTGTTATTAGTAGTGAAGTGGTGGAGCATGAAACTGACAGCGTGTGGTGCGACATCCAGGGTGACGGCTGCACACAGACCCTCTGCAGACACGGGTATGAAAGGGCTCTGCTACCAAGAATTTGCCTTCTGTATTGCAACTTACACAGATGTTCACATAATTTCTTGCATGTGGACAGCAAAAAGCAGCACTAGTTTCAAGAATAACGTGACTGTCTGTGTGGTAAGGATAAGAAAAGAAAACTTTCAGTGTGCATCCAATGAAGCCGAACTGTTCCCAAATGCACTCAAAGGACTCCTCATGAAGTCAATGATAAAATTCAGACAGGACTTCTTAGCTTCTTTTTCCTCTCATTTAAATTAAATTACACTCAAGAATCTTAGGAGATTCAGGAGCATGAAACATATTGGAGCATCACAGTGTTCACTCAGCACTGCAAAACATTAACTAAACTTGCTCTGAAAAATGTTTTGACTATTTATAGAGAAGCCAAGGGGAAAAAAAGAAGAAGATGCTTGCTGGGCTGTTGGGTTTTTTTGGTTGGTTTTTTTTTTTTTGGCAGACTTTATTTGAAAGCAGCCAAACTCCCTTCTGCTTCTGAAAGGCAAACTAACAGAGCACTGAGGTCACAGAAAGAGAGTACTTAAGGTTGTGCTTGAATTCGGGACAGCCTTTTACCAGGTGCTTTAACCAAAACGTGGTGAACTCCAGCTTAAGCCCTGCCTTAAGAAGAGATGCTGCTTAAATACTGCCTTAAAGAGAGATATTTCCATCAGGCTGCTCCTGAACAGCCCTGGTACGATTCCAGCCCAAACTCTACTGCAGGTTAAAGGCTGACATTTCATTCACTTCAAGGGATGCAGGGTCATGGCACAGGAAATTAAAACACCCTGCACTTCTTTTGGGTGCTTCACCTGTCATACAGCTCCGATGAAGTGGGAAGGGATGCTGCAGCAAATTTACTCTTGTGACAACTAAATCATGTACAGAATTTTTAATTTGGTCCATTTTCATAGCAGAAAGGATAAAAAGTGTGTGTTCAAACAGCTGGCTGGAGAGAACATACAGCACGTGAAGGCCAATGCTAGAAAATTCTAATTGATTTCATTTAGGGTTTTGGTTGTTTTTTTCAGTTTGACATAGGAAATGAATTCCTGATGTGAACCAAAACTTACATGAGGAAAAAGGCAGGAAAGGTAATTTCTGAGGTACCTTATAGCAACATCTAAAAAGCATGCATGTCTCTCCCAACATAAAACAGACTGCAAAGGGCTCTGAGAGTCTGTTTGCATGTCGTCCTCCCTAGAATAATACCACCAGAAACCTCAAGTATGCTCCCACCTTCCTTCTCAGCTGGGCAAAACAACAGGTCTTAAGAGCTACAATTGGTTTAGTGAACTCATAAGCTGTGAAACTGCACCATCAGCTGCCTGCAGCATGTCGCTCTCCCCTGTATATTGCTCTGACGACCTGAGCACAAGAACTCTGTATCACCTCCAAGTCCTGACATTTCCTCAAGCAAAGAGCAACAAAGAGTGAAGTAAGACAGGAGAAAGGAGTTACTTCGGAAAGCTGAGCAGCACCAAACAAAACTGCTAATGTTCTTTTGGCAAAGCAAAAGATTGGTATAACACTTTCTCCTCCTACTGAATGCATTTACTCTTAAAAATCTATTTCCTCTGACACTATTTATTGCTGCACATTACTCGATGGTTCAAAGAAACTGCATGGAAAATCACAACGTTACGCTTGTTAAATTGACCCTACAGGGTCACACCACCAGTGCATGCATCATCCCAAGAGGCAAGCCTGCCAAAGTCATGCTGTGCATATCATCACTAAACCCAAGACAAAAATGCAAATTTGGCTGTATCATAGCTGATTTGCATAGCTTTCCATTGCATTTGTACAACCTTTTTTGCAAAATGCCAATTTCCTTCACTTTCCTACAGCTTATTACCAGTGTGAGGTACTCACAGCTTTTATGCAAGGCAGATTTAGTGGTTAAAACATTAAACGATATAATTAAATGCCTTTTGGAAATAGAACATAGCCTTCAACTTGATGACATAAGGCACAGAACTTTGACTGGGACACAGAAATGTTAACACCCCTTTTCAAAGGTGCAGACTCTCCCCCTCTCTTACATGTGAGAGCTGCACAGCTTTTTCTGCTTTTTATCTGATCTGCAAAAGCAGAACTATTTGCTTGCAAACTATGAAGGGCCTGAATCCAGTTACTGAGTACACATTTCACTCACACTGATATCAGAATGGATGGCTGCCAGTTTGGTGTCTTGGCTGGCATTCAAACATGCTGATTGCTGAGCCTCCTTGGATTCCGCATTCATGATTTAAAAAAAAAAAGAAGAAAAAAAAAAGAAGAAGGGAAAAAAATCCCCAAACACAAAACAAATAACCCTCCACAAACATTTCTGAGATGCTATTGGGCTAATTTTCCCTCTCTCCTCTCTTTTGTAAGCTTAGCCTCTGGAAGCGAATGCATGTAAGTAGCACTCTTTGTCAAGAGAAGCAAATAGGGAGTTTGGACTTTATCTCCAAAGCTACGATACAACGAACATTAGATCCTTCCTAGCCAAGAAATTTTCACACATGTAGCAGGGGCCAGCCCTCATTAAAGTCAGCAGCGGAGAAAAAGATCTGTTTACGCTTCTGTATCCTTGCTTGAAAAATCGGAGGAAAAAACCAAGAGAATGAAAAGCTTGAAATGCTCCGCGACTGATGTCACAGGCGAGTGACGGAACAGAGAGGTTCTTTGCCTTACACATACCTATTTTTTCCTTCTTTCTTCCTCACTGCTTACTACCAAAATCCACCAGGTTGAAAGGACAGCCAAGAGCTCTTTGAAGCTCCCCTTCTGAGCTCTCAAATACCCCATCTCTGGGCGCGCTGCTCAGCAAGGCTGGCGCTGTGTGAGCCCTGCTTTCTCTGGCACGGCGGCAGACGCTGTAGATCAGACCACTCAGACATTTCAATTGAACCTGACAGGTGTTTGTTAATAGGCTCTACAATACGTTTGGGAAGGGCTGCCTGGAATAGTAAAATGCTTTATTACAACAGTTTAACAAGCCCAGTGCACACAGTTCAGTGTATTATTTTGTAAAGCTGTAAATGTAAGTGACCAAAATCTGAACTGTATGGCAATAGAAATGTAGCCTATAACTAACCCAGTTAATGCCAAATGCAGTCATACAGTATCTGTACAACTAGAGCTGATCCTGACAGGTCAGTCTGGGAGCCTCCCTGCTCCTTGCAGAATGTGTCATCCATGTATTAGCACAATTCACAGAAACCAGGTATAGCTATTTGGTGAGAACTGCCTGGACTAATTATTAGAAAATTCAACTTATGCTAATTTGCCTGAGGGGAGGGGAGCATAAAATTAACTTGACATATTTATTTAACTTTTTACAGTATTATTATTACTTAAAATTTACAACAGCATTGTGCCCAGAGGCCCCAGTCAGGATTGGAATCCCACTGTGCTTAGCATCCCACCGTGCGTGTAAATACCCTCCCAGCATAATTTCGAGGCAAAGGCCCCATCCCTGGGTAGTGGTTTGACCCAACTGGCATGCAAGTGTTTGCTCCAAAGACAGGGAGTGAGGCCATAGAAATAGAAGGCACAAGTGATGTAGGTGCATAAAGTCAGCACATCCTACCATGCACTGGCAGCCCTCACCAAAAACATTTCTATTTTTGAAGAAAGTGACTGTTGAGTCACTTTGGTTTTTACTATTAAACACTTCAACACAAGCAAGCCCTCTTATCTACTGCTGTGTTTTCTTGCTTCTATCTTACAAACAGGACCCTCACTCAATGAATGAAAAAAATCCCATGTGGGGTAAAAGGCCCCAGGAAAGAAAAAATATACAAGTAAGTAACTGATCCAAGGAATCGTCAAAAATCTCACCTCTTATTTTAGATATACAATGTGCAACAACATATTTTTTCCTTGCAGTGAACTTTGAAGTACCCTTTCAAGGATAAGTGCCTAAGAAAGGCAGCTAGCTGTTTCACCTGCCTTCATTTCTGGATGTACAAATGCCAAGCCTGAAAGGTCACCATTTGGATGATCATAACAACTGATTGTCCTTGTCTAAGTTGGCCTTTTTATTTATACTCAATATGTTTAATCTCACTGAACAACTGTACTGGTCAGACTAATCAATATGCTCTCATCATTTTAACTGGAACAGATTCAAATATTTTACAATATTTCATCAGAAGTAGGGAAAATGGTAGCTTTTCTGAGTTGGGGCCTTAGAACTAAACTACTCAGAATACTGGCCAGCACTAAATACATAAAGGAGTGAAAAAAGAATTGCTGAGAAAGGGAATGGTGCCTTCAGGACTCATTAGAAGACTATCAGAATTAGGAGAATATTAGCATTAGCAGACCATCTCCTTCTCTGGCTCCTTGACAGTGTTTTAGAAATGAGCCATCCACACTGTACGCTCTTAGTGTTTGATGGGGCTATAGGGCACCATACAAAAGTCAGCGTGGTCTAACTTTCAAGAAGCCTCAGAAGCTCTTCAGCTCAGGGGCAGGGGAGATACCAGCAAACACGCTCCATTCCCCAATCTTCCTCACACCCCAAAAAGAGCCGCGATTAGCCCATACATGCAAAGAAAAAACAGAAACATCAGAAAAATATTCACTTGAGTGGACTGTCCTAACAGCCTTATTTCAGCCCTGCCTTTCAGTCGGGGTGAAAGCAAGCACACTCACCTCTAAGGCTGCTGCTCCTCCACAGCTAACTTGTCTCTCCATGCCCAAACACTACAAAGACCGTGGAGCAAGTTTAAACCAAACTCACACACTGCTGTAGCAGATGGAGTTAGGTCTTTTCCAGAACTGCAGGAGTTTATTTCAAAATGTGAGTTTGCTTAATGAGTCTTCTGCTAACCTTCTACTTTCCTCTGCTTCTCTTTTTGCTGCAGTTCACTGGAGCTGTTTCAGGGTTCAATTAAATATGTCAAGCCTTTTACAGGCAGCTGCAACCTTGCAACACAAAGTGACACGGAGGCAGATGAAAGAAAAAGAATCTATGATTTAGCCACACACAAATTCTGTGTATTTTGCATATCACTCCTGAAACAAACTGGCAGCCCACACCAAAAAGACTTCTGTCTGGGAAGAATGTGACATTTGAGTCACCTTTGTTTTTCTCTTTAGCTATGAAGACATCAAACATCCCCTCCTGCCTAATGGCTCCTTTTTTTGCTTCTATCTTATGAACAGGGCACATATTTCTGTGGTCCTTTAGAGCACTGCCTGCTTGACTCAGCACTGTGACATCTCGTGGTGCTTGTAGATTGTCCCACACTGATGAAGTGTGTAAGGTGCCACCCATGGCTCTGCTGAGCTGCCATCCTGGCAGGATGCTGCACCACTCGAGTTGTTAATACCAGAGGGGTACATAAGGAACAGGTCTGTGAAATGCTGTTCCGGCTGCCAGCAGAAAGCACCAGCTTTGCTTGCTGCTACCCATCCCCCTTTCACACTGCCACTTTCTGCTGAAGAAGAGGCTTCTGAACTCCGTCGACTTTTGCCCTGCAGGCCACACTGTGCCCTTGCTAAAACTCTGAGTGAGACACTTTTGGTTAGATTATGCAGCGAGACAAACTTCTTGGAAGGGAGAATTTAGTCCTTTTAACCTCTTACTCCCTTTAATAGCTGGTTCTGTTCTTTTTAATTCCCAAAATAACAACAACATCGATTGTTTGACAACAGGCCTTTATCAGGTTTTAAAAAAAAAAAAAAAAATCAAATTAACCTGCTTACTTCAAAGCCATGCTCTCTTAAATTTAGCTGGCACATCATGAACAAAATGGTCTAGAACTAACCTCAAACAGTCATCTGGAGAAAAACAACATATTTTCCCGTGTCATCACCACTATAGCACATACTAACCACAACTATTCAGCCTGTCAATTTTCAGCTTATATTATGATAACTTTACCTAAAAGCATTTCATGGTTCAAAAACAGCAAGTGCAGTGCCAAGGAAGCATGTGCTGAACTGACGAGCATGGCAACACTGGTGTGAGGAATATACCTTCTGCAAAATGGGAAGCAGATTAAAAAAGAAATTTCACTGGGAACAATGGACTTTTCAGAAATTCCCCAAAACACTGCTTTAGGTTGGCTTAATCCCACAATCTAGGTTTAGTTTGGTCCTCAGAGGTGAATTTTCCACAAAAATCTCCAAGAACTGTGATAAATGGGAAAAGGAACACATGAATCTTTTCTACATGTATTGGTATTTCCACTACCACACAGAGGAAGGTTTTTCATGTCCACTGAGCATTTAAGAGAGGTAAAAAAATACAGATTCATGCAAGTCTGGACAGGGGAGTATGTGAAAGGCACAAAAACAATGCATTTTAGAAGGACTTTTGGCTGTGCAATGCCCATGATTCACAAGGAACCAACCATAACACGGTCTTTGGTTACTTTCCTCATTTTATGGAGGACAAAGCGAATCTGATAAATGAGGCAGTGTGGTTCGAGTTCAATATTAAAAAACCCTCAACTTTGACAATCATATGCCCACACTTATGCTTCAGAAACATTCTCATGTTACAACACTGCCAGTGTCATCACTCAAGAAGCAAATGAGAAGTCACTGCATAACTTCCCAGTGATCCAGAGCAAGGACAGGATTGTTGGAACAGCAAGAACTGTAACTGTACACTTAGGTAGGGACAGTAAACCAAGTAAAAAAACCTAAACCAAATGAAAGCAATCAAAAAACCCTTGAAAAGCCTACAAAAACACTCTGCAGGCTATGCTACTACTCTCTTCCTTGTAGTGATTTGCCCAAAGTTAGGCCAGGGTGACACCTTGCAGGTTTCCATAATAAATTAACTGGTAGCTTTGCTTTTTCGGGCTGCAAGAGCAGCCTGAGCCACTTTGCTTTGTGACTTCCTAAGGTGCAATTTAGACACTCCAGGGCAACTTTACTCCTAGGGATGAGCAGGAATGCATTTCCCCTTCTTGGTTTTGGTGGGAAACACAGTGAAGGTGAGGCACTCTGCCTAAGGACAGCCAATTTCAATGCCCGCTGGACTCTAAACGAGCCTCCTTTAAAGAGCCATTACTAAGCCAGGCATTGTTCCCTGCTCCTCACTTTTTATGAATTAGGAAGGATGTGTGCTCCTGTGTGTCCTCTCTGGACAGACCTTCTGCCTGGAAAGATGTAAGAAATATTAAGAAAGGGGTAATGATGGGAAAAAATGGATAGGACCCTGCAAGTGAGCTTTCATTTATTTCAGAAGTGAGCGGTTATTTGTCTGCGGTGCCCGACACCCAAGCCGTACAGTCTGAGACACAAGTTCGAGCAGAGCTTCCATGATCTCACGGTGAGTCTGAGATAGACCACGTCCAGCGTTCACCAAACACACACCTGAGCCCCTCCACTGTCCTACAGCAATTCCTGTCAGTGAATGAAATGTACTGCTGCTAACATGCCCTGTGCTCCCACTGCAGATGCCAAAGCTGTGCTCTGCACAAAGCCAGGACTGTGTGGTGCCCAGGCACTGCTGCTGTTAGCTTTATTTTCCCCTCATCTCATGGAAGCTTTAAGGGAGCCACTAGGTGAAAAGTAGTAGCATTGCAAGTTGTGTCCACCCACTCAATAAACTAACATCCATTTTTTAGGCAAGTATTGCAGCTCAGCAGTTGTACTATGGAATCCCACAAAGTATGAGACTTCCTTAATTTAGAAAAACTGCATACTATGTCAACTACGGAAAATCTTGGTGTGCAGCAGAAAGTGTTTTGAGTCAACAGACTGGAAAGTAGATTTTTGTTTGATTTTACAGCACGTTTGATGTTTTGAAGATGAGGCTCAAGGAGATGTAGTATCAGATTTGGAATCTTCTCTGTTGAATCTTTTATTATTTTCAGACTATGCAATATGCTTTAGTTGAATTTTTTAAAAATTGAAACTTAAAAAAACGTTTCATAGTTGAGGCTTTATCATATTCACAGTACTTAGACCTGCACCTAACTTTCAATCAGTCAAGCCGACTGCAATCAAAAGGATAAAAGGGTGTTTAAAAGGTAAGTGTGCCCTGAAGTGTTGTCCTGAACAAGAATTAGACACAACTATGTATTAGGTGTCTCTAAAATAGGTCTTTCATGTCTAATAATAAGTACAGATCATAATATACATTGTGTATCAAAGGGTAGCAAGAGCTACATGTCTTGAGGAAGAAGACTGAACAGAGAAGAACTAAAAGCCTCTGGGCATAAGATGTGATTGTTTTATTAGAAGGAAAATTATCACATAGAGGCCAAGGATAAAGTTGAAACTTGAAAGGAATATGAGTCAGGGAAGCTGTTCCAGATGGCAGAGCCATGTGGGATGTGACTACACCATCTACTGTGGAAATAATAAGGAAGAAAAGAAAACTTAGTGTTGCAAGAGCATATAGGACTGACAGTAAAATAAGAACGAACTGAGAGCAGTAGAAGGAAATTAAAGGCAGAGTGATGAAATGAGTCCTTCAGAAATTCTGAAGTGCAGCAACACCACTTCAATCAGCCAATACAAAAAAGGCTCAGTCACGTTGCTTCAGATAAACCCAAACATCTCAGAGTTTCAGTGCCTGTCCAGAGCACATTTTCTCTGCTTTTGGGTTTGACATCTCATGTGGGCACCTTCTCAGGAGAATCTCCATGCACATACTGAAGGAACAGTCAAGTAACAGTATCCCATTACTGCTGATTCCACCCCTAGTGTTATATCCAGCATCACAAATGAGTTAGAATTATGTAACATGGTGTCTTGGGCAACTTAAGACTAACTTAAGGGAATTTTTAAAAAGTGAAAATTAGGCTGAATGTTATAAGACTTATTAACAACTCCTTGAGGGAAGTGGAGGAAGCCATGAGGTCTGAACACTGGGAACTTAATAAGGCAAGCGCCTTAAAAATGCGTTGCAGTGGCCTGTCCCGTCCTGTCAGGAAAACAGACATGGCAAGAAGCACATAAATAGGTCTTCTGCACCTCTTACTTCAATTCAAACAGGAGGCACATGAAAATAAAGCAAAAATAATAATAGACAAGCTAATAGACAAAGATCTGAAATAGATTCGTATATTATTTGCAGGCTGTAAATTCCCTTTGATTTAAAGACGGGATTTTCAACCAGAAGTTAGAGGTGTCCTTCCTGGACTAATTAGTCTGTTCACTGTACAACAGCCCAGGCTACTTTCCACAAAAGGACTGCAAAGACAGGTGAATTTGGAGGCCAAGGTACACATTGTCCGAAATCTCCCTTCTCCACACAAACATACACGTGCACATGATGACTTCATTGGTTTGGCGAGTCCTTTTGTTACATTTACATATTCAAATGCCTAGCCAAAATGGGCTTTGACTACAAACCTAAAGTCACAGCAGTAATAGTAAGTTCAACACTAGATATTCTTATTAAAATGGCAAAGTATATACCACACATTTAAACAACACCTGAAAATTATTTCAGAGATACGTCTGATCTTGACTTTCTTTACTGAAAGCCTACCCTTAAGTCTATTGAGTCAGTAAAACGACTTGGAGACTTGAAAGCTGACTTCAGGCTACAGTATTTTTCAATGACTGATGCTCTTCCAAAGATGTTCCATCCTGGCTATGGCTTCTCTATTTCAATGCAACTGAACTCTTAACCTACCTAAACTAACATCATTGAAAACAACTGATCTGAAGGTAGCTTAAGAGTCTTGGTCTTCCTGTAATTGCCTTTGTAGAAGCCACAGAGCCTGTGGTCAGTTGGCTACTTGTTGACCTGTCCCTTCTTCCCAGTGAACGGATGCTTATGCAAACACTTCTTATTAAAAAAACGCTAAACACCAACAATCTGAAAATCTCTTCTCTCTTGCAAAGGATAAACTTGTTCTTCCAAGACACAAGATTAATCTGATTTCTTTAAACTCCACTAGCTTTATCTGGGTGCGTAAATGAGACATCTAACTGCTACAGCCATGTACGTCAGCCTGCCAGACACAAAGCAGTGCTAAAAACCAGTCTGCAACTCTTGCATATCTTTCACGCTTATTCTTTCAGTGTTGAGGATGTTTTCTTGGTTAGTCAACTTTAAATCTATCTATTGTATATACAGTACTATTTAAAAACAGCACTCAAGCGTACAAGATAAACATGTGCCCCACTGAGTTGCTAAACAAGAGATAATAAATTTGCATCCCTGTGAATTTACTACTGCCACGTAGCTGCCTTCAATGTACAGAACAATACAAAACCAGCACACTGTGCCAAGTAAGTGAGAGGCCTTGTGCAGAAAAAGGCCAGCACCCCAGAAGAACAAACAGAGCTGTGCAAGGGAGAAACTCAGCAATCACTGAAAATGGAGCCTGCCAGACATTAAATGTGTATATCGAGGACAAAGAGAGACTTTTTTCATGAGAACAGGAAGGCTCTTGCACTTGGTATACTTGGGGAGAAGACTCACAGTTACAAGGAAAGAGGGCAGCTCTCAATTTGCATTCACTGCAGAAGTAAAATGTGAGCAGCATGAAGGGGAAGGCACACAAAAGCTTTGCCAAAGGTTCCAGAAAAGATTCAGAGCTCCCTGTGGCAGAGGAACCCAGCACTGTGCAGAAGAGTGAAAACATCCCAGGAACATGAGAAAGTCATGTTTCAAGCAGCCAGAAACAGAAACACCTCCAGGGTTTTGAATGGCAAATTCAGCCACAGCCTTTCTAACAACACATCCCAAAGAATAGAGAACAGGATTTGTGCTCTGCCATCCTTCTGCATTTATCCATCCCTGCACTATCTTCCCTCTGGTGACCTTCAACAGCTCAGCCTTTCTCCACATCCTGCCATCCTGGCCTGGCACCTGGGCACGGGGTGCCACAGTCCTCTGGATGCAGAGGTGGGACTCACTGCTGGCCACCGTCAAGGAGAGCTACCAAGGGCAGAGCTTGGCTGTCTCTTTCCCCTCAATGCCAGCAGTAGCTCATGGCTCTCACCTCTCCTGCTTGTTGAATTTAACAACAACAAAAATAATTGTAGGAATTTAACTGTCTTTGAGACTTCTACTTCGTGCAGGATTTGGTGGGAATTAGCCAAGACAGTGTTATGGGAGGGGGGTGGGAAATGGCGATGGACAATTAAACAGACAGGCATCATCACCACCACACACACCTCATGTCCTTGGAATCCAGACTAAAAACACCCAGGCTCTGGAGCAGAAATACTCATGAAAACATTTCATAATGCTTTACCAAGGAGTAATATCAGTATCATTATCTGCGTTTTATGGCTGCAGCACTGACTGGTCGTGACATGCCTCAAGTCACCCATCAGATAACAGTTCCTTCTGGCTCTGCCACTGTGTCTCCTGACTGCAAGTCAGTGCCTTACCAGTGGAGTCATCCCAAACCACAGGCTGAACAGGAGGAAAGAGCTGCAGGACTTAATATATTAATATCTAAACACCAGCTATTCCCTTTGCAGACAAGACACAGAGGAAAAAATTATAAAGATATGATTAAAACCATGAAATGCAATTCTCTGTCCAAAAGGCAAGACCTGCCTCTAACAGGTTTGGTGCACTTGAATTGTAGATGCATTTAATGAAAAGGTAATATCAGACAAAAATGACTGTGTGATTGCTTAAATTAAGAACCAAAGCAGAATCCCAAAGGAGACTGAGCAAGACAGGTGGTGGGATCTGAAACTCCAGCTTTCTGATCAGGTGTCTTCTCAAACTCCTGGGGGCCTCACTCTTAAAAAACCCATAATGTTTCCTCTGCTCTTCAAATCCAGCCATGCTTAGCACTATTAAACCAAACCTTACCAAAGCCAAATTTTTACCATTTTCCTTTGTTCCCTTTGCACGTAAAAGGATAAAGTAATTGGTAGTTGCTCAAAAATAATTTAAATGATTTTTTGTTTATTTAAAAAAAATCCCTTATCTTATCCCTTAAGATAAGCTGTTTCAAATTCTTCATATCAGAATTAATTCTTACCAAGGGAAGAACATTCCTATCATTATAAAATGAATCAAAAAAAAAATAGAAAATAAGACGACAGGAATCACTGAATTTACTTTTTACTGCAAGAAGTGATATAAAAGTGCAGCACAAACTGTTAGTTTCTTTCTCTAATTGCATATCCTTCTCTGTATCTCCTCCTTTCTTACTGTTTTCAGGTAAAGATCAAGAATACAATTTCTTCCCTATTCCACCATAAAACTGAAGGCAAGTAATGCCCAGCAAGTCTTGACCTCTGCCATCAGTCTCCTACCTGCTGTCAGCCTGTCTGACATCTGTGGGCTGGAAATGCCTCAAACTGTATTCCATAAACTGTCCCACACTGCTGCTATGACTAGTCTTAAGAATGATGGTCTTCACAGGCAATTGCAGTTCTAGTGACAACAACTGCCTGAGATGAAAGTTTTTGCAGTGTTTGTTCTGAGCTGCTGCATTGCTACTGCTGCAAGTTATTGTGTATTAATGCAATGCCAAAACAAGTACCATGTTGTGATGTCAGGACACAGCCTTGCCCTCATTTTGTGATCTCCTCTATCAAGGTATCAACTTCTACTTCCTGGACCACCTTTGAACTGGATTAAATAAATCAAGTGGAAGGATGCTGTCAGAAAGGAAAGACTTAAGAACACAGTAGTTTGACACGTGGGAACGTTTCCCCAGATGAGTGCTCCTCTCACTCTGCTACAAACATGTCCATATCCACTCTGATCAGGCTGCTAGGCTGAGTTAGAGCCACATATTGCATCTTTGAGGGTCACATACTGTTTAGATAAGGCAGTGGTCTGACTAAGAGCCATGAGAAAGCCTCCTACAGTCTCAGTTCCACCAAGACGGTTTACAGACAAACAATCATCAATCTGCAACTCCTTGTCCCCCACACCATCTTCGCCAAAACAGAAATGGAAAGTACAAAAAAAGCCCCCATAGAACCAAGAAAAGATGCTTAAATATGACAAATCTTTTCTAAACCAAATCACTTGGGCTTTCCAGCACAATACAGGTACTGAGACCGAACCCACCTGAGTGCAGTTTCAGTTTCCGCTACACGGATACTGTACCAGCTTTGCACAACCACAATCAAATAGTTTGTTGTGCTCTTTGCAACATTTTGAAGTCCTGAAGGAACATGTAAACAGAAATGCCTTTGTTGAGCTTAAGTGCATTGTCATAAGCCTTAAAATGCCAATCATAATTCAATTAAGGACCACTTATCCTACTCCAATTGCTGTCCCAAAGAAGCAACCACCAGTGCTTTACATGTTACCTTTAGCACTGATCTCATCGGACAACAGGCTTTGTGTTAGCATGGTGGTTTCTCTCTTTGACCAAGCACAAACACCATTCCCTACTGCTTCAAGCTCCAGCTCTGATAGGCCAGACAGCCTTAAAAGCATGCACAGGTTAACAAGCAGGCTCAGGGCTCAAGCTTGTAAGAGAAAAAACAGCTACTTCAGGTCTACAATGGGGGCCATGGGGTGCAAACACTGGGATTCGTCCCCTGCCACTGGTAGTCCAGTGCTCTTTCTCCTGGTGCTCCCCACTTTCAATTTCAGTGAACGAAGCTCTTCCTGGTCTTTCACACCACTTTCATGCACTTAACTGGGGCAGATCTGGGAGCAAAATGTAAACTGCCAATTCCAACCTGACCAAGGAGCAACATTTTAAATCTGGCATTTTGATTGAGCTGTCCTGTTATGATGCTCCTGGCAAGATCTTACTAGACAGCTCGACTGAAACCAGTAACTAAGTCATTACTTAAAACTGGCGAAATACCTGTATTACAGTGAAAAAATTATGTACTTACTGTTTTCATGTGTGGTTTATACAAAACAGACTTCCTCTAGAAAATGTGGAGTACAGCTCATTCTGAATCTACTCTGTCTTACACATGCGCCAGGGGGTGCAGAGCCAGCACACATCCGTTTCCAGGAGCAAAACATATCCCTCTAGTAGTAGACACACTGAGCCAGTGTTTACACACTGATCTGCTAATAAGGAGAGCCGGGAATTCCAGAACACAAGATTTATATTTATTGCTATTTTACATTGCCACAGAATGTGCCAAGTTTGGGCACTTTAAATGATATGGGCTGCTATTGCACATTCCCTTATCAGTCTTTTGCACAACTGCGTTACTGAAGCATCCTGATAAGAATGTCTAAAATGTCTGCTATGTTTTAAAACAGCAAACTCTTCCTTTTCAGCTCTGACCCAGCCATTTCAGTCAACAAAGCTCTTTCTACTCTTCCAAAACACTTTCTTCTCATTTCATGGTTGTGATCATGCCGACTGTCTCAGAAACTGCAACTCGCCAAAATAATACAGCACAGCTATTTATCTGTAGCTTGACGTGATATTTTGAGGACTACTGTTTCACAGTATGGAATGAAACATGAACATCCATCTTTTGACGAGATCTAAGTTTCACACTTCAGAACATCATACACAGAACATTAACGCACCTTTTAAACTAAGAAAAGCAGGAAACTGTGCAACTAAAAGGACCAACTTGCCAAACCCAGCATATGTTTTTGCACTTGCTTTTCCATTCCCAGGCTCACTCTGATCAATGTATATATAGATAGGCATGCATGTATGTGTGTATACACACGCATTCGTTCTCAACCGCATCTCCAAGGAAAGTGCCAGTCAGAGGAAGAACAGTCAGGGAGTAAAAAGCCACTTCTACTATAATGAGTGAAAACAGTTTTAGTTGTTGTGATTTTGGGGTTGTCGAGGTCTTTTTTGATTGTTTCTTCTAAAACCGGTCTTCCGTAATCTTACTCAACATCTTTGAAAAAGTATTTGATAGCAAACTTAGCTGGAATTGAATGTTAAAATACCAAATTATGAAAGTCACCCATCCCTGCACTCATTTCATTCTACAAAAACTCCACCTGGGGAGGAAGAAGGGAGAGGTGGAGTTGGGAAAGAACAGCTAATCAGTGAGGTTTGATGATCTAATTCAATATGCCAGCCCATTTTTCAGTCAGTCCTGCACACATAAATAGGATGAAAAGCAGAAAGTCCAAGTTCTTCACACTTTCATTCCTCAGTTTCACCATTTCTGGTTGTCTGCCTTGGTACTTCTGCCCCCTCACACAACGGCCCCAACTCCCTCAGAGCTCCAGAGCACCACCTCCAGAACCAGGAAAGTCATTCACGTGCAACAGAACAAACAGGACCGAAGACACCCAGCAGGATGTGCTTTTCTGAGAACAAGGAGGCTACAGGCTATGAGCTGTTCACGATCTTTCCTCCCACTTAGTACCTTCACTGCAGTCCCAGCAAGCCACCCGAGGCTGAGTGATGCTTGAGAGCAAGTACAGTAAAACTGCAGGCAATACCTGTGCTGGCTGCATAGCCACTGGCACAGACTTGTGGGTTTGTGCCGAGCAGGCTCAGGCATTGAGAGGGTACCCAGCAGGGCAAGGCTGTACAGACACACTTGTTTGACTCTCACCAGTGTCAGGCAGCACCCTGCTCAGTCTAATTAGCATAATCAGAGAAGATGTAAGGAGAGAAGCAGAGCTAATTAGCCTGAGCAAAGCACCTTGTCAGCTTGGGAATCTCTGCTCAGGGCTCAGATGCACAAATAGATGTACCTGTGACTGAGCCTTTCTTACTCCCTGCAGTCAGCAGGTATTTCATTATGCCCAAGAACTACTTACTGCTGAAGCAACGTGTCTTGTCATGTGAGAGCAGAATGGGGTGATTCCTGAGTTCTTAATGCTGCTTTTTTGAAGCAAAGAACTGCAGGGATCTTATATATCAACGTATGATGCTTTCTCCCATTGCATGTGCTTAGACAGATACTCAACAGTCTTCCTCTGCATGATCTTTTTTGAGAGAAGACTTTAAGAGGATCCTCTTATGGTTGCCATGTATTTGTTTATTTCTATTTCCTTGTATAGCATTCTAGGTAGTTGAAAAGGAGAGGAAGAACACAATGCTGAGAATAGTTTCACTATTCACTGTACCTTCCCAATCTCAAAATACTCTCCAGATGGAAAGAGTTTATTTGGAAGTAGGCAAGCAGAAGGCTGACTGAAGAAAAGTGATAATTACATTAGAATAATAACAACAAGAAAACCCAGAGCTAATGAAGCCTGATGGCTTCATTTAATTTAAGAAGAGACTTCACCCTATAATGAAGACATAAAAAGCTCTACGGCTCACTCACCCTTTTTATGGATGCCATCAGGAGCAGCAGGACTGCTCACTAAGTCAAATCCCTTCAGCTGAACTGGTTTGACTGGTCAATGATAACAAGAAGGAAGTGCTTGTACTTATATCTCCTTGACTGCTCTGCAGGCTATCCCTCAGGTTGAATAAAGATAGTTATACAAACATTTTAATGGTTCTGGTAAAAGTAAAAAGGATCCTGGTAATTTGCACTGTGGAATTAATGGGCATGTCTTGACTCAGAAACAGGTTACGAGGACCTTCCCCCCTCAAAAGGCAGCAGTACATGACTGATTGACAAAGAGACATTACTTTGTCTCTTTTACCCATAAGAAGCTGATTCTTTAAGGAAGTCACTTGCAGAGCAGAGCTTTACGAAAACACAAACAAAAAATACTCCTTTCAAAAAATGTAAAATAGGCCCAAAAGATTTTAACTGTGAATATGAAAAGTGTCAGCTCCTCCAGCGCTCTTCCTGCTACTCCACCCTGTCAAACTCCCTTTTACTTCACCAGAGGTTCATGTCACCTGAAGTTTCTTTTTGTCAGCTATTTGCATCAGAAATGATAAATCAAGCTGCTGAGAAGACAAGTTTTGTCTGCCAGAGAGACAAACTCCTGGGAGCTGAAGGCTTAAAGCATAATTTGCCCACTGCCTCCACTAAGGACACTCCTGTTGCAAGGAATCTCCGCAGCTCTGTTCACAAACGTACCCCTGTCCGGGAAGCCAACCCACATTTTGCCCAGCTTCTTTCAACTGACACAGCTTTTGTAATGCTTTCGCAGGATTTACTGCCGTCTAAACGCTGGAAGTGAGACAAAGGGAATTTATAAATTGCCACCCCAATTCTGACTGAAGGTTGCCTGGCGCAGAAAACCGCAAATAATGTTCCACCCCTCATCTAATGCAGCCCTCACTCCCCAAACAGATTTCTCCTATTACTAGTGCAGTAACTTGGTAGTAAGTTGCACCAGTGCAATAAATTTTATTTGCCATAGTAGGGAGGGTTTTTCTTTTACTTAAAGAGCTGCCAGGAAAACTCATTAGAAATAAATAAAAAACAGTGTCTCTGGTTTCCTTAGTCTGTCTCTAGTTCTGACAGCTCAACAGGAAAAGAAGCTAAAGGCAATCCTGTCAACTTGCTTATCTTCTTCCTCTTGACCTTTGTGCCATCAGGTGCCTCTGAAACATTCATCAGCATCTGTAGCTGGAAACAGCAAAGCTGATTAACAAGAAGAAACATAAAACCCATTGAGAAGGAACACTGATAGCATCAATACAGCCAGTTTGAATAAAAGCATCTGCTACTCCTTCCCAAATTATGCATCCAGGGTCAACATGCCTAGCAGACTGCAAACAAACCTGGAATATATATGAATGAACAAATTGTTCAGAATAATATTCTGCTACAAAGGGCTCATGATTCCTCTTAACTAACCTACCACTATCAGCAGCCTTTCCTTTTGAATGCACTCTCCAAACAGAAAATGGAAAAAAACCTCCTCTCTAGGAGAGCTTAATTTATATTCTCTTCTTGCTGCTGCTGCCACAAACATTATCAGCTTTGAGAGAAGCATTGGCAGGTTATGAGATACTGTTAGGGTCATCATGGGCACAGCAAACCAGCTCACCAGTGATGCTAACTATCACAGCAGCACAAGAAAGCAGCAGTGAAACACAAGACGTGTAAGAAAAGTGGAAAAAATATTCTCACAGGAATGAGACACCTGTGTTTCGCTCAGCTTCACCTCAGACACAACCTGCAAATAGTAGGGCAGCTTTCACTCCATACTATAAACCTGTGAAGGCTGGGCTTGGTTCCCAATGCTTCTTCTTGGTTTCACTGGAAGTCTCTTGGAACCAGCAATGCTGCCAGCAAGGACCAGAAATTTCTCCAGCTGGCACCACCAAGTTAAAGATAAGCAACTATAAGCTGCAGTGCTGAACTACAGGGGATGCTTTTGGTGGTCTCACGGACCACACCGGTACTGTAATCATTAACAAAGGTATTATTCACCTGCCCGCCTTGCTGCATTTCCTCGCTCCAATGCACTGTGCACTAGGACTGCCTGGACTTCTCTAACGCCAAATCATGAAACAAAGCTGACAGCGAAAAGCTGGGGCAGCAGTTAAAGTGACTGCCAAAGAGAAATCTGTTTGCTCAGGCAAAAGCTGTTCTCAGTCCAAACATGGGAGTCATAATCTTACAGCCATTTGCTTGGAAGACAATGAAGGGAAGGCAGAACAGACTGGGAAACTACCGCTTGCCACGGTAGAGAAGAGAACAATCTTTGTGCCCAGATTTCTTTGCTCTGCAGGGTAAGTTTTACAAAGCTGACAACCGGTAGCAACATGTAGTGGCCCCAGGCATCATGCCTGCCTATCAAAAACTTGGATTTTAGCCCTCGAGAAATTACAGCTTCTCACTTCCCTAGAACCTATACCGGCTGAGAAGAAAGCAAGAGAGTAATGAATGACCTAACTAAAAATTATTTTAATACATGGATTGCATACTATAAGCCATAAACTTAGGAATGCAGGGAGAACTGAAAGGAGGTGTGGAGAAGAGAAACATCATGTCTTCACAGGAACACCATAGCCATAGATGACAAAATACAACCAGCTGGGAGCTACTACATCAGCAAAGTCACCTATTGGAGTGGTAGGGGCTGGCACACTGAATGGAAAGAATAGGTCCAGCAGATAAGCCCTGGAGACAAAAGAGGAAGCTCAGCAGTTCAGTCTGGAAAAGGCAGTGGGGAAAAGACAGCTTAGGAAATCATGAGTTGAGGAGCCAGCCAGCAGGAATGCGAGAAAGAAAGGTAAATCCAAGGAAGCTGCACAGATATGAATAAAAAGGAATTTGGTCCTGTGGAGCACTGGTGGCTTACAGTTTCCTTCCTGCATGTCCTTCTGCAGGACTTGAAGCCACCCTGGCCAGCTCTCTGCTGGGTGGCAGGTGCAAGCAGACACAGCCCAGCTCTCACCTGCTGTCCGTAGGTGTCCATACACTGACCATACGCGGGATCCCCCACCAACAAAATAGCCCAGCTGCTACCAGCTGCCAAGGCCAGTTTGCCACATATGCAGTCTGAGGATGGTGGTGGCTTCAAGGCTGGGAGAGGGGATGAGCTGACTTGATGCACAGAAACGCCCACCTCCACCCACTTTGCATCTGCACAGACACACTCGGCCTGCAGGATTTCTGCAACATCCACTTTAACCCAATGTTCAACAGCTAAAGTAAACTGCCCTACTGAAGGCCCAGAGTTATGGTCAGAAACTTTCTTTGGAAGCACCACAAGACACTCAAACTGTTTCAGCTTCCTCTCCCAAACGACAGCCTTGAGCTGTTCTTGCCTGGCTGCCGGAAGCCTGTGGCGTGAAATAAAAGCCAGGAAATATGACTTTCTGAATAAACATTTATTTGGTGAGAAATACTTCTGATTTTTTGGCAGAGAAATGGAAGAAACCTGAAGCCCTATGTATAGCATGCCTGCAGAGAGCAATTTCTATTTAAAGGGAAGCTGCAGCTGTCTGTAGCTCTTAATGAAGAATAATGCCTAGGAATAAATTACTGCTGTTTCTGAGAGACGTTTCTCAGATTAAAGCGATTCTTCCCTTTTTCCCTCTCACTATAAATACCGAGTGGCATGTACTGGGCTGTTGTTTGGAAGACCGGACACATGCAGCTCTGCTCTTTTCTCAGCAGCCTGGTAATTTCCACAGAAAACCATGAAGTGATTTAGCATACGGATACCAAAGCAACACAAAAGCAAAGACATCCAGAAGCATTAAGTCTGCATGTGTCAAAGCTTCCCATCACTCTTCCAAGGTGTGTATAGCTCAGAACAGAAACCAGGCATCACTTCCAACCACACCACAAACCTGGCACTGAGGCTCCAGGCGTGGGAGACCGCCACTCGCAGAAAATCGCCGTGAACGGCTCGCTAACCTTCAACTTCCATCACTTGCACAAGCCTCCTCCCCGAGGGACTGCCGCAGTGGCAGGACAGGCAGGCGGGGAAGGTGATGCTCTGGGGAGAGGGTGTGCCTGGGCTGCAGCCAGCCTGGCCAGGCGGCTCAGGAAGCAGCACTGACATCAGCTCCAGGAGCTGTCGTTCCCAGACCCGTCGCAGCTCCACGTGCCAGGAAAAACAGCCGGCAGCCAGAGAGGGAGTATGTAGGAGATAGGACCCAGGGTAAAGGAAGCAAGGAGGGCCAAGGAACAGTGAAAGAAGGCAGCAGCTCAAAAATAGGATGGAACTGGGGCTAAGCCATGTGTGACTGCAGTCCCCCAAGACTCTCTCTGGAGTCAGCCCTTAAGCAGCAGGTTCCCACTGAAGGCCGGGCATAGAAAGCCTGTCTGGGCTGGAAATGGGGATGTTTACTATCCTACCATCTGCAGTTTGCCCAAAATAACAGTTATAGATATGAGATCAACTGAACACGTTTCTGTTATTGACACATACTGGATTTAGAGATTTATTTTCCATTTCCCACAAACCGTGCCAGAGGTTTTCGCGTAAGTACAGAAAAAGAAAATAATGTGAAGAAATCTCTGCAAGTGAGGAACATGAAGAGTTTATTCCTTGCTCCTGTTAGAATGTGTTTGTGCTTGTGTGGCTAGCACTCCAAAAAAGCTGTGGCATATGTTTTCAGCATGGGGGAAAAAAAAACCTCAGGATACCTACATCGTACATCCTACCAGAAACAAAACCGTATGCTGGAATACACAAGGTACCCTCCAGCAAGAGCAAAGGAGCCTTTTCTTACTTCATTTTTACCCTTGCTAAAATAACCGTTCCTCCTAAATGAACCCTCCTGACACCCTTTTTTCTCTCCCCAGAAGTGGAATATGGACTTGATTTGTACAAGCACTGCTATTCCAGAAATGCGTTTCATCCAAATGAAGAGAGCAGGAAAAGGAAGCAAGAAATTTGTGCTGTTTAGTAAACAGTTTCTAGGTGGATACAAGACGCTGGTCCCAATTTACTGCACCGCTCCCTGCTCACACTCCCCTTCCTCCGAAATTTGCCTGGGTGGCAGGAAGAGGCAGCAGAAGGGAAGAGAACAGCTACCGCTTGCAGTGGGAAAGGTTTGATCATTTTCCTCACATCTTAGCATGACAACACCCTGCAAACAGGGAAGAGAGAGCAATATTTTTCAGTAAAATCACTGTATGCCAGGATTTCCTTTCAGGAAAAACACTGTACCTCCTCACCTCTGTTATTGTCTCCCTAAGAGCTTAAAGGCAAGAGGAGAGGAGGAGCCTGGCTGACTGCCTCCTCCTTGCAGCACTGCCCTCCAAGCAGAAGCCAGGTGACAAAACACACTCTCAAGGAACTGCTAAAAAGCTCTCCCCATCACCTACAAATGATTCCTCAAAAGGAACCAGTCCTGGATGCCAGGGTAAGAGCCATTCTCAAGAACACTTTTCCCCATCCATACCTGTTGAGAAGAGTGCTGCTTTTTCTGCACAAACCCAGGCCTCCTGAGTGTAATTCAGGGTTTTGGCACCACAATAGCAGCACATCACACTGTGCTTAAAGTAGGCTGATTTTAAATCGTTTAGGACAGGGCAGAATGTAATGATCACACTGACAGCATCTTCAACAGATATTCCACCCCCTGTAATGGCTGATGATGGCCTCCTTCAGTTTATCTGGCTGATCTAGCACACTACATACCTTACAGGACCCAGGGAATGCTCTTCTTCACATGAGGTGATGCTGCTGTTGCAATCAGTGGAGGTGATTGCAACATCTTGAACAAACATCCCCTGTTATCCCAACAGCTCTGCATGCTAGGACGGTTCATTTTTAAAAATTATTATTATTGTTGTTGTTGTTAATAATAATAATAATAATAACAATAATATTGTTATTATTATTTAAGGCTGTCCTCTCCTGTTCTAGGATGCCAGCATGCAAAGTAAGCTCTTGTGGCTTTAAAGAAGCCTTTCAAAGTGTGGGAATAATAAAGCTGATAATAATACAGCTGATACAGCCACGTCTGCTTGGATACATAGACAGTGAGAAGCTCCAGGTCTCAGAGGCCCCTTATTCATCTTAATAAGCTACTAACTTGGCAGCTTAGTGGTAACTAGTAAGTAACAATTGCAAATGTCGGCTTTGTTAACTGTTTCACTGTAGATCAAAGCAGGAGGGGAAGGCAAGAGATGATGAAAAATTTTCAGTGTCTTCTCTAATATTTATTTTGCATCTGGTTCTTGGGAAAGCAGCACCGTTTAGACTCTGTCTCAATCTGCTTCCCAAAGCCTGAACCCGAAGGGAAATGAAGAGCAAAGGAGGGCATCCAACTCTGAGGGAGCTAGAAGGCACGCCAGAAAATACATTTATATTTACTACATTAATGGAAAGTGCACAGTCCAGCTTGCTTGAACTGGAAGAATCTGCAGCTTCTTTTTTTCACTGCTAACATCTTGAAGGACCACTGTATACTTTGGGCATAAGAATTTAAATACTAACTTGCCTACCTTGGAAATCCCCACAGTTCTTTCTTAAGAAAAAAATAAGGATTATTCCAAAACCTGGCAGGCAGAGAACCCTTGTTTTCTTCTTTTTGTGAAGTACAGAATGTTTACATTTGATCTGCATGTTTGCCCATTTCAACCCAGAAAAGCAGTGGGTTTCATAAGAAAAACAATTTACATAAAAATATTTATGCCTTCTCTTTAGCCATCCCTCATGGGAACATTTTCTTTTATTAATACCACAGCTGAATCAAGGTCTCAGTTGAGAGACTGTGTTTGCCTCTGAAAGGTGTGCTACTCCAATTACTATGAACACAAACCTCTGAGAAGAGCATTCGTACTGGAAGTACTCAATCTAAGATAACAAACTGACCAAGAGGAGTTTGGAATACCAGACAGAAATAACCACATTTGCATTCCTCTAATTTGAAAGTGGTAAAATAATTTCAACCATTGTATAAGCATGTATAAAACTCCTGAATCTGACCTGCAGATTCATGAACTGTTATCCTTAGTATTTTTCATTCTTGTTAGGCTACACAGTCACATGGCCTTCCAATGCAGGCTCACATATTTAACTGAAAAGCAATAGCAATATGGCAAATAACTGTAGCAGTCCAAGGAAAAGAAACCCACCATCTTTCCTTAGATAACACTAGTCCACCCTTAAACACATTAAAAGAAAGAAAAAAAAAGTTAGAGGGAGACAAATTCAAGTCTATCTTTGCAGCCCAACCCAAACACACCTGCCTTTGGTGCTCAGTGCATCACAGGGAAGAGACCAAACACTGCAGGGCAGATACTACCTCCCAAAAGACCCAAGTGGAAGTATTTGTTATCACTGCTAGGAACTCACAACATTCACTATGTTCTTCTTCAGGGAATTCTGGATTATCCTTTAGCATGAAGATTTTTCAGAAGCTGCTGGATTGTTCACAGGTCCTCACTGGCTTTCCTCTTTCAAATAAAGTAAGGTAGAGCTGTAAAACAAAAGGAAAACCAAATAAGAAAGGAAAGCAAGGAATAAAAAGAGGAAAATCCATAGAACTGTTTAACAAATGAACAATTGATTCCAACACCTCCTCGAAGCAAATGCATTTTTAATGAGCTCCCAAGATGGATATTCCAGTACAGAGTGAGTGTATGGCAAACAGTGATCCAGGATAGGAAGAGTCATTTGCCCTGTATGTATTATTACAAAAAAATTAAACCCCAGTTCAGAATTGCTGAAGCAGATACATAATTAAAATAATTCTTGGATACTTCTGTTGCTGTAACAAGAGAAAGAAAAAACTACTTGGAGTTGCTCTTTAGAAAAGTGTCTGCAAAGTCCACAATGTGCAGAGAGAGCCACACAGGAAGATTCTTGTCCTCAATGAACTCCTGTAAGGGAATTTCAACACCTATCTTTTTCCATGGTTATCTGCAATATTAAAACAGAGGAGTACTGAAACCAAAAACACACACACACAATCTTGCTGCTCCTCAGTAGGAAGTATTTTTCATATTTGAGATTTTTAATATTGTGTGGTTCTTTCATTAATTTTTTTGACAAGATTTCCTTGTGGACCAACTCTTAAATTTTATCTTCTATACAAAGTATCAGACTATCCTCAGCCTTTTTACTGGGGTCTGAGGAAACTGCTGGGCTTCATTTTTATGTGAACCCCACACAAAAATAGAGTGTGTATTTCCACCTGCCCCAAATTGAACATTTTTTCCTTGAGCCAGGTTCCCATGGTCTCCTTGTGCTTTCTAAATTCTTAGTTTTACTTTGTGCCACAAATGTTTCCTATCTCCTTAATGTAAGGCTCCTCAAACATTTCACGCGTAATTTCAGGATTTGTGCACATGGATCCCATCCTATCAGCCTTATGGTGGAATCCATGTCCTCGAACTCAAAACATGTGCAGGACAAAAGTCTACACCTTAGACAGTGCAAACTCTCTTCACTTGTTGGAGGAAACGAGGCAATCTAGAAAACTGTTAATTTGACCTATCTTAAGCATCTGCATCAGGACAGAATGAATCACTCTCTAGAAAGGTCTGGTTCCCTCCATAAAGTGAGTCTAGACACTGAGCTCAGATTAGATGGCTACAGATGAATGCAGATGAACCTCACATTACGTGAAGGCAGGAAACAAGTCAGACAGATGGACAAGTGCAGTTCATGGGTGAAGAGCAGAAGGAAGGCAGTGCAATGATAAAAAAAAAGTTGCAATTCAAAGAAGTTTACACTATGACAGTCTGTTTTAGTTGAACATACAAAGCAACGACAACAAAACCTTCCAAAGGCCAAAGCAATATCTGCCCAGCCGATCCAGCTTTGGTGTAAGACTACTCCTGGATTTACTGGCTAAGGCTAAGCCCTCATAGAGCAATGTCTGTAAACCATTATCCAGCTGGTTGGGACTTGGGCAGGCACTGGGCAATGACGATGATGGTGACCATTAGTCTCAAGGTACATGTGTCTTTGTCCTCTCCTTGATGGACTGTAGCAAAGCAAGATACCTGTTACAAAAATCTTCCCAGTTTAAGACACAGTAGTTTCTTAAGAACTACAACTCCCATGTGACAGAGGCACTGCTACCTCAAGAGCCTTCAGATACCAAGGCTCTCACTACACTTCCAGGACTTTGGTCAACAGCTTCTCTCCTCAGCTAAAGTGGGACTCTGCTGCTTATCTGACAGAGAAACACACCATTAGACACGGTCTCACAAGATTTTTAACTTTAGAAAGCAGACTAAAGAGAGAAAAATAATGCAGACCTATTTTTAATAAATCCCCTTGAAACCTTGCTGAAACGCAAACCAACTTATTTTCAAGCCATTTATTTTTTCTTTAATTTATGTAAATCTCACAATTTAAAAAAATTACACTTGTGCTCAAAATACTCAAACCATTTTGTTTCTAAGTGTTAAAAGGAAGCATTTCAGCATTTGCAAATTATTTATGGGGTTTTTCCCCCAATAATTTGGCAACCCTAAAAGTTGCAATTTTTAATCTCTATTTCTTGTCATTCAGCATTCAGGGGAACCTGCGAATGGAGTCCAAATGACTATGGGAAAATATTCAACATTTCCAGCAAAAATAGATGTCTTGCAATTATTTTTAGTAAGAGCAGGGAAGTTTACTCCTTGCAAACTCCTGCTTGGATAGACTCCTGTGAGTCTTCCTGGAGAGTCAGCTGTGCATAACCCTGGACTGACACCCACCATACTCCGTGACTAAGTCCTTCCACTAACTTCAACAAGTGGGGTTAGGATTTTGATTCTGTTCAAGTTAAACAAGGCTCTGATTGCCCAAACCAGGGCTCTGATCACTGAATCAGGAGCGAGGTTGCTTGCTAGCTATGCAGGGATCTTGCTGTCAGCCTGGAATGTCTCTTGCAGACCCCTGCCAGCACAGGGACAGAGGAACGGGCCACAAGCAGCACCTGTGCAATACAGAGCAGTGGTGGTACTCTGGGGCAGATATCTTCTCCATGCACTCACATTTCAGGAGAAAGGTGACATGAAGCAAGGTAGCCTACACCTCAGGCAAAAAAAGGGGCAAGAGACCTTGTATTTACCACAGGGTGCCTTTGTACCTGCACACAGCCAGTAACTGTGAAGCAGATGATGCACTATAAATTCACAAGCTAGTTTAATTTGCTACAACTTGCTCACTTGACCTTACCCATAGACACTTCACTCTGTGAGGGGCAAGGCATGTCTGTCTGCAAATGCTCCCAGACACTTGTATGCTTAAGATTTAAAGATAGCATAGCACAAAATTCAGGATGCACAGAGAGATGCTGCTTCTTGAAGCCCAACCCTCACCTGAAGAGCAGAGCACTCAGTCCCTCCTAACTGGGACAATTTTTTTGCTCTGCAGATCTGATGGCCTGTGATGACATGCTCTTCATGGAACGTGTAAAACAGTCATAACTTGGAGGGACCAGCAGAGACAGCTGGTTTGCAGTACAATTAGATCTTAACCAGATTTTGCGACTGAAGTTTCAACACGATCAACAAATCATTATCACATACACGGTTACCGATCACATCGCCGCTATAAATGGGAAGCGTTACCAAGGAAGCTGTTTTTCATGGTCCCACAGCATTATGGTTACTCAAATATCACAGCATAGCCCTGTCTTTGAGAGCTAAAAAGGACACTGTGCTGACAGATTAGAAGTGTAATTGAGACATGAACAGATCTCAAATCAAAGAACATGGAAGTACTTCTTGGGAGTATTTCGAGACTAAAATTGGACCCCAGGGCAATCAACAAATAAGGACTGTAGTACAAGTGAGCAACTGCAAATTGGCAAAACCTGAAAACCAGAAGCTGGCTATGTGCAATATCCTGCATTTATTCCAAGAAAAGGTCATGCTCTCCTATCTTGCTTTGAAGATCAGGCAGGGAGAGATTACCATTTTACTAGTCCTTTCCTGCATCCCTTTAATTGTCATCCCTTGCTCTCTTGCATGACATAATTTGGTTTCCCTAATTCACAAATCAGCATAAGCTAATAAAACTGTGTAAGAGACGGTAGCCTTGTGCCCAAGTTGTTTCGTTGTTCACCATTATCCCACAACTAATCCTTCAACTCAAATAAAACCTTAATTCATTTCCTGCTTTATTCTCTCTCTACATGAAATAGTTTTAGACAGGTTCAATCCTGCCTCACCGCAACTGGGAAAGGTGAGGTTTTATCTTCCTGGAGCATGATTTCAATTACCTAATGTGTGTATCATCTATCGTGTCAGGAAAAAACTTCTAAATTATTTTCAACAGGTTTAGCTGACTTTACACAAGGAGAAAAGATTCTAATGGAAATAGAAAATCCAAATAAGAAAAACCCCCAAAACCACAAGCCAACCAAGAATTTACTATCTTTTAGATTTCAAGTTAATAAAAGCTTCTCTACACTAGCCATGCCAAACTTTGCCCATCTGAAAATCTGACATTTTGTCTAGTGTACAAAGGCTGCTGCTGATGTTTTGCTAGTATAAAAATTACTTAAATCCCAATTATGCCTACTTTAATGCTATAGTGAAGCAATATCACCTTAGGACAAAAGAGGTTTTGTTTGCATAAAACAGGCAGGCACCAGTCTAATTTCTGTTTAGCATCCATTCCTCATCTGAAGCTTGATACTCCATGGCTTTGTCATGCAAACAAACAATTCCCATGGCTTTGCATGTGGTCCACAGTGAAATGCCCAACTTCACAAGGTGTTACACCCACTTTGTTCAGGGTGAATAACTGTATCTGGGTGCATGGGAACAGTAAATCAAGTTGTCAGCACTTTACACATCCTGCAGGTCCTAAACCAGAAAAACAGCATGCAGATCATGCGGCTCAGACAAGGAAGCAATCCATCCGCCCCACAATTTGTAGCAGAGGGAAGAACACCTATGTTGCCTTCCCCAGCTCTGTGAACATGGGGCATCCCAGCCCAGCACATCTTTCCTGTGTGAAAAGCATTTCCAACGTGAGTGCTTACCCAGAGGGAAAATGCAGGATGGGAACATCTATCTGTGAACAGTACCGAGACGGGACCAGCACGTGGGACTGAACAGGCAAGGCTGCAGCTCACATCCTCCAGTGCGGGAGCCACTACTGAAGATGGCCACTGATTGTGCACAACTAACGTTAGCCGTGAGTCATCTAGAAATTCCTGCCCCGAGACTTCATCTAAAGACCATTACTCATCATTGCTTCATCCACAGCAGATATTTTTCACCACTTAAGGCTCAGGTAAACCACTCCTCGTTTTAGCATTAGCCTGTGCAAACCGAGTGAGAGTTTTTCAGCCCTACTCACTGGACTCATCTGCCCTTCCAAACCTCTTCATCTGGAAACCATGGAAGCAGCTTTGCCCCTGGAGCCATCTCCACCGCTCTTGTTACCCATTCCCTAACCTCAACACTTTCGAACAAGCAATGGGAAAACAGATAAAAGGTTCATCACCGCTGCTGTATTCAAGAAAAAATGCAGAACAGCTCAAACTCACACTCTCCATTTACATGATGCCTAACAACAATACAAACACAAATCTGATTAGGACCTCAGAGACATACTCCTTATTTGTATTTCACTAATACCCAGTTTTTCCAAAAAGACTTGTGATTAGACTGTGCTTAGCCTTGTGCTTCTCTTAGTGGACTTAGTTTCTAAGTTCTAAGTGATTTTCCCCCAGAAAGAACGTGGAGCACAAGGTATTAAAAGAGTAAGCCCAGAGGTGGGCTGTGGGTGCAACACACAATGCCACCAGGTGAAAAGAAAACTAAGAGGAACTTGTCCAGGTTGTTTTGTTTAAGCAGCAACAGTGCAGACCTTTAAGAAGAAAAATGCCTTACAAATACCTCCTATCAGATGCGAGTGATGTACTTCTTAATAAAAATCCATCACCTTATTCACATCAGCACCCCCTATTTGCCACTCTTTCATGGCTATCAAAGCTGGTAGGGAGGGGATGGAATTTCAACACAGATCTACATTTCTCTTAGGATGCCAACTTTCTTCATTCTCATACAGAGGTTTAAAGTAAAAACAACTCTATTGCCTGTGTGTTTGTAACACAGCCACTTCTACAAGTCTTCTGAGCAGAAGAGATTGAGAAAAAAATACAAATGGTCCGTAATAATTCAGGCTGAGAGCCAATAATGTTGAACAGATATAAGCAATAAAAATGACCACTGTGGATGCTTCTGTTATACAACATAAATATTTCTCTTTTAGTTTTATGGAAGCTATTATGTAAAAAATGCAGCTCAGCCCTGAGTGGAGACAATGAGCCTCCTGCATATTTGAAGAACTACAACACCATATTAACTTGCTACAGGTGAGAACAAGCTCAAGGGCCTTCATTACATGTACAGACACCTCTCATACAATGGCCACAGCTCTCCTGCAAAGATGGTGTTGAAGGGGCAATCCAAATGCTGTGAGCCGCAAACAGTAGCAGCACCAAAAGCAATGGCTGAGATTCTGTTTAATTGCAGTATTTTAAGTAGCCAGAGAAAACCTCCTGAAGAAGATTGCTAATGCTACAGAGAACAAGAGAAGAGGCTTCACCTCTGGTGACAGCAGTAATTCCAGCAGATGCCCATGGTACCAACTTCCTGGTGCCAGTAAGATTCGAGTTTGGGCCATGGCCTTTGCCTCACTGGGTTCAGCCACAGGTGTGTACAGCTATTCATCTGCTACTTACACAAAGTTTTCAGGGGGAAGCTTTCCCATCTCCTCTACCTGTGCAGAATGTTGGGTTGAGGAGGACCCGACTTACACCAGCTTCCAGGCTGGGGGGACACACACAGGCGCAGGCACAAACAATGCCACTACGTGAGCTTTGCTTCCTTAGGAATCCAGCCCAGAACGCACCCTTAACCTTCTCCCCGCTTGCAGTGCCGCCACGTCTTCTGCACTGCTGATGCAACGTGAAACACAGAGCTGGAAAACAAAGGTGCTATTGACTAACTTTTTTGCAGGATTAAGATGACTATGCTGGCTTACAACAAAGATTTCAATGATTTCGACACTGAGCACTAAGTAACAGGAACACGGTTTGGCAGTAATTCCACAGATTACCTGTTGAAACATTAATGACAAACATCTTTTGATGTGGGCTGCTTTATGTGGTGCAAAAGGCAGCGCTGTAATTATACATTTCCTTTCTATGAATCTAGTATTTAACAGTAAAGCATTACTGGGGGGGTGTGCGCACGTGTATGTTTGTGCATGTGTGCGTGCATGTGTGCGTGCATGTGTGTGTGCGTGTGAGACAGGAAATACCCCACAGCTGAGCCTGCAATTTACCAGGGTGGCTGCACGTAGTAAATCTGCAGCAGGGGAGCTCAGCCATTTCATTCATCCTGCACCAAGCAGAGGGCTAAAACAATTGCCATGCTTAAGACAAATGTCAGCGTGAGTCATACCAGCCAGAGCGCAAACATGTTTGCTGTCGGGTGAGTCAGAATATCACATCCTGAAGTCACAAATCTTCCTATAAATAATAATTTCCGAAATTGTTGCATTTCTTTAATACAATGCAATTTTAAGTATGATGCCAAATCCATAAAGGCTTTCCTGACTACAAAGAAAATGTTTTTTCTCCTCTTCTCTTTCGCTTCTTGTTGCGTGTATCTACCTTCAGTAGTAGGTTGTCTACAGTACCTGAAGTGGTAACTGCCTTGATTCACACTTAGGAAAAAGCAAGCAGGGCTCAAAATAAGTCCAAATGAGAGACAGCCCCCGCGGCCCCTAGAAACAAAAAATAACTAAATACAAGCAGTAGGACCTTTCATTTACAGTATATGCTTCCTACATCTTTTTTGATGCTGTAATTCTGACAAGCTTTAGCATGTTCAGCATTCAGAGAAAAGAGACGTCATGCTGGCATGAGACACAGAGCAGCTGAGAGAAGGGTGAGAAATACTGGAAAAGTGGTGAGAGAGGTCAGAGCAGCATGGTGCATGTGAGCAAGGAGGGACTGTGCCTGCACTGTGGTCGACAGCTGAAGCACCCACAGCTGAAGCACCGTCGCTGCTTCGGGTAGTGCTCAGCCTTAATAGAGCGTGCAAAGATCATTCATTCCTCCTCACGAATACGAACATACCTGGTAATGAAATTAATCCACTGTAATAATTGGCAATGATTATCCATGACTGCCTCTAATTCAGGAAAGTATCTGAATCAGAAGTTATGCAAGTGCCTTTTGAAATAGGGCTGAACTCAAGGATATGACCAAATTTATGCAGGAGAGTGCTGATAAAGATGTGTGTCGTCTCTGTGAGCAAGGGGGGAAAAAAGCGGTTTGTGCAAGGTTGTTGGGGGGTGTTTCTAACTTGATTTTCAGTTGGGAATTTATTCTCATCTTACATGAAAGGGAATTCATACACATACAAATCTCCTTACATCAAATCAAGAGACTCTTGCTTTCTTCTAATTGTTTTGTGGAATAACCGCTCAGAAGTTCATTTCTGTTATCTTTCTCAAGCAAAATAAAAGGCCTTTTAGAAAAATTTTATTGCTAAAACAATGAAATCCTCCTGGGAATGACTTCGTTATGGAAATCAAGTGACACTTTCTTTTATCTAGCCAAGCAGCAAGTCTGCATTTATAAAAGGCATTCTATGCACGAAGTACAGTGAGTAGGAGGACATGAAAATGCTATTTTTAAACCAGATTTCAGCGTTCCTCCCATACAGATTTCCTGGAATAATAACAGCAACAACAATAATGATAATTAATAATGCCAAAAAAGGAGTATCATCTTAAAGGTGAGTGGCATGTGAGAAAGCAAATTGTAGTTAAGGACTTGTAAAGATTTAGGGACAAATGTAACGTTCTTTCAAATAAACTGGCATTGTGCCATGAATTTCACAGAACTTGAGATTTGCCCCCTAAATTTCATACTGCAAATTTTTTTTTCAAAAAAGGCAATAAATTAACATTATGTGCAGCATATGCTGCATGTCTACCATTTGTTTTCTTGCAGCAATCGTTACTTTCAGAAGCACCACTAAATGAGAAGTTAACTGTGGAGCTGATGCTATCACTGTGTTTGGGTAAGTGACCATGACAGCTTTTAGAGCTGGGGAAGAAAGGGAAAAAATCCTGAAAAAATCCAGGGCTAAGCAATGTTTTCATCTGCAACAAGAACAAGGGTACGATGCAGACTTTGACCCTAAGCTTAAAAGAAAATACTGGAAAGATCCTTTTCTGCTTTGCTGACCTCTGGACTTGTCTCTCAGAACACACTCACAGAGCAAAGACGTTGAATTAACAAATACGGAGAAAGTGTGGGTCAAATTCTTCCCCTCTACCAGGAATACGCTGTCTCCAGTAAGCTTGGAGTGCAATTTTCCGAGGGCAGAAGTTAGCCCATATTACCAGAAGATTGTTATTCAATTGTGCTATCGTCTACCAGTGGTAATTAGAACAAGCGTCTGCATTTCACACCTAATAAAAATGAAGAGAGCGCGCAGGCAGTAACAAAATGCCTGCGCCGCTGAGGTGCAATGTGAAACCTGCTGGAGCGCTGGCACTTACGAGTAACCCCACCACTGGGAAGCCCCCATTTCCCACGAAATTAGAGCAAGGCAGAGAAATCACACACGCTGTCTGTCCCTCTCTTACCCTCGGCAGCTCCAACACAGACACACACGCTGTAGTCTGGCACTGACTCATGTTTTGAACTCGGGAGCACCCCCCAACACACGCGCCTGCACACAACCCCCTGCTCCCACACACCCTGCTTAGCCCCTGGCTCATGCTGCTGCCGTGAGGTACCAACCTTGTCCAAGTGATTTTCATCCATGTTTTTAATCCAGTGCAACCCCCTCAACAGCAGCAGCATGAAACGTGGAGGAACCATCAGCCTTGGCATGCTGCCGACCCAGTGAAAAATCTGCCACCTAACTAACCAGGTATGGTCTATTTCTGAAAGATATTATTTAAGGACCATTCAGGGCATGTTTGGAGACACTTCCACTCTCTCACTCTCCTAGAAGACAAATTTTTATATCATTAACCTTTAGTTGCCTTTTAAACAGTAAAATGTAAGCCTATTAAACCACAGAGTCCCAATTTGAGTTCCTTCATCTGCTTAATGGGAAACGTACAGTGGTAAGAGAGAAAAAAAAATAGGTATGACTGCAGTAAGTGAGCGCCGTTTTCCTTTTTTGCCCATTGCTTGCTGACAAACATGCTTGCTGCTGGTCACTTGCCTTGCTCACTGCCAGCAAGTGCTCAGCTGGGCACATCACCAATATTTAACCCTCAATAAAATTAAATCACAATAATGCTTTGCACTCGTTTAGGGTTTTACATACCACGAACACTCTAAAAAAATTAACTGCACACTCTGTAACACCCCTGCAAGGGAAATTGAGTATTGTTATTCATACCTTATGCAAAAGAGAATTTCACTGGAGATGGGATAATTGACCTGCCCAAAGCTATGCAACGCAGGTGTTCCTGTTTCCTGGTTCTTTATGCCAACAGACCAGTCTCACCCTTTCCTGAAATTCAGAGTTAGAGCTCTGCCTTCGTTTCCACCTCTTTCTGCTGCTGAAGGAAAGCAGGGAACAGGTCTCTGTACCCAGTGGTATGAGTGGTACAGGGGTGGTGTAAAAGTGGTACATGGGTGCTGTGAGAGTGGCTCCTGGCTGCATTGCCTGTCGTGGGACCAGAATGAACAGGGCTGCAGCACTCCTGTTTCTACCTCCCTGTGGTAAGCAAGGATTAGCTGCACAAAATTATTTGATCTGTATTTGGCCTGTAATAATTTACTAATAATTTGGTTAAAGGGACGTTAAAAGCCTTTTTCACAAAAGACTACCAAGTTTTAGCTTCTCTGGATGTCTTCTAGTACTGCAAGGAGGACGGTAGAAGACTCAGCAGTGTACCACACACTGCTCCTCATATTCTCCCTCTATTCCCCTCAACAGCAAAAAAGGGTATGACTAAACAAATACAGGTTTCATCCCAGATAAACGGTGGCAGGGCAGGAGCAGTGCCCACTGCCTGCTCCTGTGGGCTGCAGCCACCCCTGTCGACTGTCACATGGCAGAAAACTCCATACTGGGCTTGCCTGCAGCCAGCACTGGCACATTTGGATGGACCTGAACTGTTTAACCACCTCTTTAAGGCAAAAACCCTCATATGTCACAGGCTGGACAACAGATTAGTGTAGTCAGAGATCCTGTTACACCACCAGCTCTTCCTCCTGCACCACCACCAACAGCCACAGTGTAAGTGGCACCCAACCATGCTTACTACACCAGAAATTAAGGGGGTTTTACCTGTAAAAGATCTGTACTCTTACGTGCAGTGACACTAAAGCAGAAACAACTACTAGCCTTGTGGATGCATTATCCTAGCTAAAAAGAGGGCTTTTACTGGCAAAGCTCATCCCTGTTCACAGACCAAGTAAGCCCTATGTTTGATCAAAGCAGTTAAGACTGGAAAAGCACTTGAACATGCTGATCAGCTCCCGAGCTAGGACAAGGCTTAAGTAGAGGGGTTTATCTCTGACAACCTCTCACTTCTAACCACGTTAGGTTGGGTCAGGGCCAACCTGACCCAGTGTAACCAGATCCTCAGGCCGAGCTGCAGGTTTTGATTGCCCTGAAACTGTAGCTCAAGCCAAAGCCTCTTTAGCTATCACACCTAAGAGCACTGCCACCCCTGCAGATCAGCAGATGAGATCCATAGTTTAAGTGGATTAGCTGTGCTGAACAACTCTGCTACATCCAGTTCCCCTGTCCAGTGCTCGAGCTTCAGTGAGCAGTGATCTTTTATACAGCTGATCCAGGAGGTTTTGCTGCAGAGGACAGAGCTGGGCTAAGGAGAAGCTTATGCTGTCCCCAGGCTGTAGGAGAAAGACAAGCTTGGAGGTTGGGCTCAGTGGGCACCCCAAGGAGCTCAGTGAACCAGCAGTGTTCGTGAAGATCATTCCCTCCCACACCCTCTCTGGCACCAGAGTTTGGGGTTGGCTTTCCACTACAGTGTGTGACTAGGGTGAAAAATAAAAGTCTAACACACCACACACCACCTTGCCATGACTTATACAAAATCTTCAGCAGTAGCGCACAACAGAGCAGTGCATATACCACCACAGTAAGAGGATGTCCTCCTTATACCACCTATCTTAGTCTGGGAGGAACAGCCTCTGCTGTGTCTTAGCAGCTACAAACCTCAGTTCCAGTAAACCTCACAATTTCCCAGGTACACCAGATCCTTCTCTCAGCCACTCGTCCCGAAGGCAGGAGGCAGAAGTGCCGCTAACAGCAGTGTGAAGTTGTAACAGAGTCGGGGGGAATGTGGCAATGCATGGAAAATGTCGTCGACCAAAAGGCAATTAGCAGCGAATCTAAAGGCAGCAGCAAAAGGGAGTGGTTTCCTAACAAACAAGCCTTGTTACAAAAAAACCCAAACCAAACCAAACAAAAAAAAACCCCCACCAAACCACCCAAACGCTTGCTTTCCTCAAAAAAGCAGCATTCTCAGGAGATTGAAAGCATGTGGGAAAAAATACCTCTATGAAGCTTTCAGTAAAGATTATTCTTTATAGGCACATTTGGCAGCCCTTTCTGCTCTGTCTCCTAATGCTATTGAGTATAACTATGTTAAGTCAATAAGCAAAGCCACTCAAAGTGGTTTTTTTTGAGGTTTTCTAGGCCAAGAGAGGAAGCAGTGCGATAGGAAAGTTTTCAGAAGTGGGAGTTGTGCCTGCCTTGCTTTTAATTGTAGTGAAACTGTCAACCTCTGCATTGTGTTTCAAGACTTCAAAATCATTCCCTCTGTGCTTTGAATTGCTATACTTTTAAGCTAACTACTTCTAAAAGTGCTGTTTAAGAAATGACATCTTCAACCACATTTAACGTTGAGAATAAATCTAAATTTGCAAAGTCTCATTGGGTCCCTGCAGAAGTGCAGTTTTTTTATTGTACCTGACAGCCAATCTCTTGGAAACTATCTGTGCAGAATTTTAGATTAAATTACTTCATATCAAGACATTTG